>JAWQRO010000024.1:0-77281 GCA_033557835.1 Helochares maculicollis
ATATATATATATATATATATATATATATATATATATATATATATATATATATATATAAGGAGAGACGAAAGAAATGGCCTATATCACTAATGAGCAACTTAGCTAATCTTGTAGAAAAATGCTTAAAAGACAGAATCATACAGTACCTTGAAGAAAGTAATTTTATAAGTAGCAATCAGTTTGGTTTTTGATTGTACATATCTACAGAAGATGCATTAATGGAGTTAACAAACGCAATAATAAATACCTTGAATCTAAAGAAAAATTTATGTCAATCTTTAGATTTTAGATTTAGCAAAGGCATTTGATACTACCCCACATGAAATTTTAATACAAAATATATGTACAACAAAAAGTACCTGCCATTAATAATAATAAAACTACAAACACTTACATGAGTTTCAGAAACTAAAAGCAAAACTTTTAATATTCATAATTTACATATACTTCAATGTCTATTTTCAACACATTAATATATTCATAACGAATATTTAATTGTTTTTCAGTACATATATATCATCAGAATATTTTTTTATTCCTTTATGTACTGTACAAAACTTTGTATATATATATATATATATATATATATATATATATATATATATATACTATATTATAAGCATTAAACTTAATATGGATATGATGAAAAATGAAATAATAATAGGCAAGCAACAACAGCTTGGATATTCTACTTAGAATAGTTAAGGTGTAAAAACTTCTTATGCCTGGAACCTAAAGTTCAAGTAGGAAACATCTAAATTAGAAGTTCTTACAGAAATGTTTACTGACCGCGTTTAAGCTGCATATTTGAGTGGGCAAAGGCTTTAAGCTAATTACACAGCAACTTATCCTAAACTTAGTTACTGTTTACCAAATATACAATTATATAGTCTCAGCAGCAAGACAAAACCGCAAGTTACAAAAGATATTTGTATGCAAAAATCAAAGCGCCGAATACTATCAGTAGATGATGCAAATTTCTTTTGTGCCTAGCCTTTTTTTTGCAAACTCAATTGTATTGATTACTTTCTTTTTATGCGAGGATCGTAGCCTTTGCTATGAATAGCTTTGCATACGTTAAAAATTTGGTTTATTTGTGTTAAAGCTTTGCCTTCTCTATGATATGGGTTTGCTTTGAACTTTAAATTACCTTCGTTTATTATTGCTATTAGGGCAAACAGTCATATCCCAGGGATATTGTAGTAAGGGTGATTCTATGCCCCGAGGGGACATTTTCTCTTCTCAAAAGAAAATTTACCCTAGTTAGTATTAGTTAAAAGCCAATAGTGAATATGGCGAGGAAGAGAGGGGAGTTTTTTTACCAAAGCTGTCTACAACAAACAAAAACGAAGAACGTATTAACACCAACATAACATTTTCATTAGCGTTTCGCCTCAAATTTCTCGCCTACATCTGAGCCTCGATCCTGACCCCTCACTCAAGTATCATCGCATCGGAATATTCAAAGGGTAAAACATATTACTTAAGAACCGATTTTGCATGAATTTCAACTTCTGAGACTTGGGTGTAAAGCAATTTCCAAGAAAATTTGCATTTAAAATAAAGTTGCTTTGAATTTTCTGCCACTAAATGAAATCAATAGAGTTAGACGCTAATTGAAAGTATGCCGGAGGGAAAGACGCGATAGCAAATTGCTTTTACATTTACGTCTTACCCTACTTCACTGCGCCATATGGTAGTAACACAGTTTTACATGACTCTAGGCTGAAGGTTGAAATCCAGATTTTTCTGGTGTAGCTGCCTGTGGATCCTAAACTCGTATTTATTGTGCAAATTCCTTTCTTTATGAAGACCTATTTGGACAGCTGACCATTTATGAGGGACATTTATTGAACTATAAGGATTTATAATCTTTAATAAACTAAATATTGCATCTGAATTCAGTTACATCAACATGTAATTTGCTACTCCTTATATTTTTGCTGCATATCTTAAATTGAACACTAATAAATAGCTTATTTAGCAAGTAAAAAAAATATTTCACTCAAACTAGGTATGAAAACACATTTCATACAATTGTAAAAGGCACAAAAAATATTTCCTCAATCCGTGTTTCTAATTAATGAAAATGTTGTAGGAATGAAGTAAAGTTGAGGTTTGATCCGAGATGTCTCTGTAAAACCGTACTAATTTTATTTGGTAGCCATCCTGGAACAATTTAAATTTTAAATACGTTTCGGTTTAACCGCAAAAAGCCCATTAACAAAAGCTCGGTTATCCGTAATTTACCTCGGGGCGCAATAAAATATTTTTTGCTTTTAAGTTTGGCACTGCCAGTTTGCAAAAATCACATGAGGCGAGGCTGTTTTTTGTTTGGACTGCCGAGTGGTCGAATCTGCAGTCACTATTGTTTGTGTGTTCAATAAGGGTGTTTCTATGAAGCGAAAACATAAATAATTTTACAATGGAGAGGCGAAGAACGGCCCATAAATATAATTAAAAGTTTAAATGGTGCAGCCTGGTGAACTTCGGAAACAAAGCGAAAACTAAAAATTTAATTTATATTCGGCCAAACGACCCCTTTCTCTTCGGCCTCGTTGTACTTAATCACGTTGATAAAATAACTTGGTCGTAACTGCTTCGATTGACAAAGGCGACGAATCGAGATAGCTTTCAAAATTTAATTAAAAACACTGTATGTTGGAGGTTTTTGGTGAAAGATTGCACGGAGCAGCGATAGGGCGAGGATGCAATGAGTTTAGTGATGGAAAATTGACGTAGAGTTGGCCCGTTTTTCCTTAATACTGACGAAGTGAAATATTAACGTGTAAAGTCGTTTCAGGTAACGTACACTTAAAATTGAAATTTTAATATATATTCAGCTTTCTTAGTGTGTGTGTGTGTGTGTGTGTGTGAAATCGCTTTGCTTAGCAAGTGGTTTTCAAAACGTATTCGTGATGAGATTTGAGTGAATGTATGATTTTCGTTTCGGTTTTATGCGCGTGTAAATAGTAAATAGAGTTGAATAAACACAGGAAATTCTGGAGGAAATTTGTTTGAATGAGCTGTGGATATGTAATAAAATTCCATGTTTAAAGTGGAAAAAAAAGACGTTTCAGTAAATCTTTTGGAAAATATTTATGTCTTAGCTAGGCGACTGCATTAAAATATGCTGGTTGCGCTGGTTGCAAACAGAGATGAGGCAATCTACGAACGCGGAGGAAGTTGTTGGGTGCGCTGACGGCGCGACGGCGTCGAAAGGGCATTCATATATATTTTATATGGCTGAAAGTACGAAGAGTTGTAAAACGTAATACTCCGAACATTTGTGCAAAATTAGGTTTTAAAGGCAATGAACCAATATTTAATTTAAAGTAGGGGTTAGAGTCCCGATAATATGCAATAATGGCGAATTGATAAAGTTACTACATTAAACGTAAATTTGATTTTATTGTCGTTTTCATTTAGCTAATGTATCTTCCCACTCTTCTCTCCCAACGCTCTAGTATATCGCCTCTATACATCGCCCGCCCGCGCCCTATTCTTCATGCTTGCGGCTTTGTTATTAACAACTATATTACCTACTTTCCTTGTCGGATTTATTGGCTGTTTCGTAGCACATTATTGTCGTCGGAATGAACGGAAACAATTTGTAGGTTTTGATTAGGAAGGGAGACGCATAAAAAATAAAGTTGAAGCGAGGATGTGTGTATTCACGTGTCTGTTATTATTCAGGAAAGTCTCGCGCTGTTGTTGGATGGAACCTTGTCATTTGCAGACTTATTCACAACTCAACCGTTTTGTGACGTTGGTTACGTAGCAACGAACGGGCGCTGCGACGCCGACGACGACATTGGTATTGTTACAACTGCCATATTCAGTCAATAATTGATATATGTCCTCTCTTAGTAGAGAGAAGGCTGCCGCTGCTGAGTTAATAGTCTTCATCGTATTTCTAAAACTACGTTTAAATGCTAGACTAATTTCTATTGTTCGAATCGGCGTGTATATATTCCATTGCGTTCTGTTGCTACTCTCTATACCATTTCTAATTATACGGGCAAACAATGAGCTGCCGATAACCATACCTGTTATGTTATATGTATTAACAGCAGACAGAATATTGCTAAGGATATATTGGAGTATCAATTTCTGCAGCGCCTTAAAATAATTTTCTATGAGCTCGTGATTATCATATCGGGCGATACAATAAATTCATACGTTTTTGAATGAAGCAGGATTTTTGACAAAAATCATTTTATTTCTCAACATTGTCTTCTTCAAGCTTTATATACTTAGTCCACTGATTCTCTAAGTTTTTTATTCTTTTAAAAAAATATGATTTGTCAAGGTTCTCATAATAGGTATTTATTTGCGCGGTGATCGCATCATTGGAGTCTAGTCTCTTGTAATTTGATACCCTCATCTTGAAAACAGCTACCATCTTTTAGAACTTTGATAGTACTTAAGATTTTAACATTCCGTAGGTGTGTCTTACAGTTGTTACATCCAATAAATCGGTTTGCATCAACTTTTAGAGAAACTACCAGAGGTACGTGTTAACGTAAGCGGATTTTAATTTGTTTTTAGTAAACTTGTTTTTAAATAGTACAATTATATTTTTTGGGCTAAAATTAGCAAATACAAAAATGTTAATTTCCATTTCGGATTACTAGAAATGATATTAAGAATTATACGGATTAACAAAGGTGAACAATGTATAAGTTCGCCATTTCAGCTTGGTTATTGAAATATATGTAAACAAAAATTATAAAACTTAAAAATCTGTTTCCGCTTATTAATTTGTTAATGAATATTCGCGAAAACGATCAGACTGGCAAGTTTATCTGAATGCCAACCAGAAGTGACATTTTATTATTAAGTTAATTTTAATTTGCGTATAAAGTTAGTCTAAAAAGCGAGATTGGTTAATGAAATTTGGCTTGTGCGAAGTAAGGTTTTACAAAATCAATACGCGTGGAAGCTGTGTATGTAGTTAATTTCAGTTCAATTGATTATTGGAATCCAGACGTAAACGCTTTAAATTGAAACTCGGTATTCGTCAATATAAAATTTTATATACAATTCCATTTGTATAACCTGGTATATCAGAGTATTAATAATTGGTTGCTAATAAAAAAAATCTCGAAAACGATTCTTAGTATCTGCAAGGAATATTTTATATGTTGAGATTTTATTTAAAATATCGTCTACAGAAGGCATCGCAATAAAGATAAAATATTCACGGTTTGGTTTTAATTTTTTCAACTTGCATACCTGTCTGTATCTAGTATTTGTTTCTTTGTGCCATTTTAGGAGTAAGTGCGACCACTAGCTGTCTATTAGTCTAAACACTTTGGACTATATTTTTAGTAAACTATTCCGTTAAAGAAATATTAATGTTAATTGCGCACGCACTGCAAATAAAAATATTAAAAATTGAGATTTTTAATGAAGACCATGGTTAAAATTTTGTAAAATACGTTATAAAAATTAAAAGTGTACAAAAGTTTATTAATACATTACAACGACAAAACTTAGAATATATTTATTTCGATCAATTTTAAGTATTCTACTCGTTCATTAGTATTGTCAAAAGTAGCATTGACTGCCTCTTCTAGCAACGGGAAGCTATGACTAAGCAAGTTCTTGATGTATGAAAAGAAAAACGCAATTGGAGTCTAGGCCGAGACCATATGGAGGGTTTACCGCTCTAAAAATTTTCTGGAGAGCCGTATGCGAAGTTACATTGGCTTAGAGGAGAATTGTAGATCTGCGCTTTTTGAATAAGAAGTTTGATTGACCTTAATTTTAGGAAAACAATGTAGCAACATTTTCCAGAGGCAGGCAGAGGCAAATAAGCAAATATTAAAGATTTATTTCGAACATAATTTTTTATTTTTTTAAAATTACTAAAACGATAATCTTTTTGTGCATAGTTACACATTCTTAGGACTGCGCTTGCTGCTACACAAAAGAATGCTTGGTTTATAACTCTGTTAATAAAAATTAATGGAAACACAAATAATTAGTTGCTTGAATATTGGTATAGATATTTAAATATAAAACAATATATGTATAATAAATCGCAATCCAATAATATTTGGAACATTCCAGGTAGTGAAAAGGTTAAAATTAGATAATATTTCTATTATATACTCGTGACAATAGAAATCTTTACTAGGAAATACTTGAAATGTTAGGAATCGCTCACGGTTTTAGTAAAATAAAATACATTTCAAAAAGATGCACTTAATTAAAAGTGAAAGACTACACAAATATGCGATACCATGTCTTATTAACTGTATAATTAATTTGTTTTAAAGTCAGTTGTGGGCATATGCGCTCAAATCCGTGACCTCAGGCACCAAAACTTCCCTATCTATTGCCGATGCGCTAACCGAGCGAAACAACATTTCACATAGCTTAGATTATAACGATATATTATAGTGAAACTTAAATACGTTCAGCAAGTTAAAGTTTGTTATTAAATTGAAAGAACTTAATATTCAACGTAAGAATGAAGCTATTAAAAAGCATGCTTGTTTCTTAGTAAACGATCGCTAAGAGATGAACATTTCCTTGTAAACAGATTGCCTCCATCACAGTTAAATAGCCCGAAAAATTGCAGAAAATAAGTTGGTCTACCAGCACATAAACGAAAGGCTCCTGTTTTCACCTTACGCTTCCATTAATTGCGCAGTTGCGCACTGTTGTGTAAATTGCCCGAAATTAATTACTAAAATAAACAAATGAGCATAATGTAAAAAGTAATAATTGTTTGCGTGAAATACATTACACATGGCGTAAAAACAATCACGGTAATTTTGTTTGCTATTATTATAATTGATAAATTTTCATTTAACTAGAATCGATCAATTATTAATATTTTTATTACATTAAAATTAAATAGCCTAGAAATTTAGGTATTACATTAAAACCGTGTAGGGTTTTTGACAAAAGAGGCTTCATATTTCTGAGATAGAATGGCAATGTCTTTTGTGGTGTTGCAACTGGTTTTTTTGTTATATGAGCTTAATGGCTATTCTGCGTTTTTATGGTGTCAAGTGTGTTTGACTTTCTAATATATGCTGAAAGATAAAATTTATATATATTCTAAAAATTTTATAAATCTTAGTCACCTTTTTTGGATTTAAACTATCAAAGAGAAGTGGTTTTCTGCTAGACTTTCCTATTTTTTTGCAATATTTTTGCTAACTTGTTGTTACTTACTCTTATTATTTCTAGTGCATAATTTATGATTTCTAGATTTTTTTCTTGAACTATACAAAACATAGCACAGAAAAACTTAAGATTTATGATATTTTCCTAAAGCTAATTTAGGTTTAGACCTTTCTTCCCTCTTTCGATAGCATTAACAATTTCTTGCAAAGTCTGTTCTAATATTAAGTCATATTGGAAGAGCAGTTGACACAGAACTGTAAACATAAGAGTTTCCTGTGGAAAAAATCTAATTCCAAAGTATATAGAATGTGAGCTTGCCAAATTAATTGGCAATTAACAGAAACAATATTATAAAATCTAAACATACTTTTAACTTCTTGTTAAATTCAATGATATTTCAAGAAAGAAGACGCCTAGTTTGTCTTTTATTTGCAATACCACAACACCAACATCAAAATTGTCGATATTTTTAGCTCTCCCACACTTATTGTTTATCTAAACGAATGGCAGTGGAATGGAAGAATATGCAGTTATTTTGATATTTTTGAATGACACGAAGAGTAAACACATTGGATATTATCCATATAACCCACAATTTTCTGTTCATTTATTCCAATTGACTCGATAGAAATAACTATTGAAATAAATCGAAATATACTTTATTTTAAAGTCAGCTACATAGAAATTCAACATTTAAACGCCGAACGATTCGCACGTTTACGCATTTAAAAATCGTGTATTTACGTACAAAAGCTATCTACTTGTTAGATAAATTCAAGAAACTTGTGGTTGTGACTTTTAATTAATTAATTCATTACATGTCTGAAGAACTTTGACGACTTTAATACCCATTTAATTAATTGGATTGTGCAGGCAGCATTTTTATAGCTTGATACTAGAAAAACAAAGTTTGGTAAGGAAGCCAATATTTTTAAATAAGAATATTCCTCATTAATTTTTCATAAATAACAGTAGCAGAGGGTCAATATAATCTGCCCGACAATAATTGTAGTAAATAAAAATAAATGTAAAACGAACGTATATTACCCAAGAAGTAAATTAAATATAACAATTAATAGGACAGTTAATGTTTATTTTTAGTAAAATTTGAGATAGTTTCAGATTGCTAAGTAAATTTGTCACTGCACTTTAAACTTGGTAGAATAGACACTTTAAATTAATTGAAACCTTTGTTTTTAGCATAGCTTGTTGAAGTGATTGGAAAGTTGTACCCTAGTATTTTCGAATCTATATTGTTAAAGCCTGTGCTTAACGATTTTATCAATTCATCATTATTGTTGCCAGACACTAGTTGCAGAAGTTGAATTGAGCTTAAAAGTTTCAAGTCTGACATTAATCTCTGGACTTTTTAGAACCAGGCATTTCGTTTGAGTCTTCCACCTGCAATGAAAAACCTTTCTGTTTTCATTGCGGAAACTCGTCTTGAAGGTGTTGTGTTTAGTTTTCAAATTTAATAAATATTGAAACACGTTTGGATTCGTGTAGCACTTTTTGGTGAGCTGCTGACAAAACGTATTCAGAAATCAATTTCTTGTTTCTGTGTTTTCATTGTTTCAATTTCTTTGGAGTTCATCAGCAAAACGAATGACTACATGCCAATTTTTCCACCAAAAATTACTTTTTCTGTCGATCTTTTGGGAAGGGCTACTCTGAAAGAAATTTCACAATGTTAATAAGTTGCCTAGCCACGTAATAGTTTTATTTGACTTTTGTTTAGCAGAACAAGTGTTTATCAATGTGACTATCGTCCATGAAGTTTTCTGGCAATTTTTTTACAGACTCGATATTTCTAGTTTTTCTATAAAAAGTGGATTGGCAGTGTTTAAAACTGCAATTATTCAATTTTATGGTTTCTAAACACCAAATTGTGCAATTTGGAAACTCCAGGGGCAAGAGTTGCTGATCTTATAGTACCTTTTCCGCCAAACAAAATATTTCTAAGGAAAAACAAATATCCATAGAAGATTTATCTCCACAATTATTATCTCTAAGGGTTTTTATATTTTTGACACGGACATTAGCTTCCATTTTTTTGTTTTGTAGATAAATATGTCGTCTTTTTGATGCATCAAAATTGGGCAATCGCACATCGTTTTTCGCTTGTAAACTACAACAGTCGGATTGATTTTCACTCGAACTATTGATGAGCAAAAACTTACAGCTCTGACAAAATAAATGACTGTCTTAGAACGAATGTTCTCAGCTTTCTTAACCTATGCTGTAAGTTAAAACTGCTTCCATGAATAAATTTTGTGAAAATGTTCACTCACTACTATAAATATGAGAGAGAAGACAAGAGTCAGTAGAATTGTTCAGCGAATAATTAGGGTAGTTTTCAGCATATCGCTTCTCATTCTTTGTTGCGAATAAATTATACAAAATGTAATTTTGCTGAAAACTCGCTCTCATAATTAAAAGTCAAGAACATTTTTAATATCTGTTGCCTCGGATGGAAAAATAACAAGGATTCCATTTTCAAATAAATGTGGTGCCCACTCAATTTTTCTGCATCAACGAAAATCGTTGGCAACAAGCCGGCCAAATATTTCATCCCTTCCGTTATATATAAAGGACGGACTTCTTTATTTGTGTTTCCCCCGCCAGACGTGAGATTCGCCTTTAATAAAGGATCTAGTGATGAAGTTCTCAACCCCTAAGAAAACAGACCGAGGAAAGTTCACCTTTGTAATTGTCTTGATACAATTTCTGAGGTTGCCCTTGATATCGGGGCGTCTCCAACTGTGTGTCCTGTCATGGACCCTCTCGCTGGTGGGACGCAATTAATTAATTACAGCGCGTCCGTCGTATTTCGTTGCTGCCCCAGCATCCTGCCGGTCAGCGTCTACCGGCGTGATATTCCTCCGTTTCATAATTAAAAGCAATGATAAATTCGGAGAGTCCAGGACACTTCAAATATATGTTTACGTCTATCTCTGATATTATTTCTATCCTTAGCAAAACATAAAACACGTATAAAGCGAGCTCTTGAATTAAAAATTAGTTTTATTTTTTCTACACCCTCGGAAGAGTCATTTCCCTGAAAAATGTTACGTACGGCATCTGCAGAGAGGAATATTCTGAAATTTATATGTCGCAAAACCGTTTCATAAAATATGAAAGAATTACTTTAGAGCTACATAAGGTTAGCATAATGCAGACATAAGTAAGGAAATTTTTTACCACCTGCTCTGGTGTATTTTTCCATTTATAAAATGTAGATGTATGTAGAAAAGTCTGAATAGGAAAATTGCGGGGGGGTCTTTTGATTTTTCTTAAGGCGCTGTATTTGGTTTCGAAGAAAAACTGGCTATTGTTTGGTTTTTGTTATGTCCTGCGGGGAAAATGGAAAGTTCGGGTAAAACTAAATTGAATATTGGCTCGCTCTTTGCCAAATAAAATGGCGCGTCCTTGTCGTCTTACCTGCCAAAAAAGTATTAATTTAAAATTAAAGCTTAGAAAAGTAAAATATTTACATATATCAGTAGAATATACATTAGGTTTCCTTTTGGTTTCCTCAGGCTCGCTCTGGGGTCACTGAGCACGAAAATTAATTTTTTGATTGATTTTTCTTATACCAAGCTACATATATAATAAGTATATTCTTGCAAGCTTCCTTTTGCTCTCCTTTTCTGTTTATCCGATTTTATTAAATTATCAATTATTTACAGCACACACGTGCACGAATGGGACCGTCCTGGTTTTCATCCTTTTGCTCACCCCAAATCCGCAAGCCAGAACGTGCGAATTTTCACACACAAGATGAACAATGATGATAGCTCAAATACTCTCAGGGGTGAAAGTGTACAACACTCTCGGCCCATTAGAGGCGATATTATGTTCCCAAATTGAAACAACCTTGATAACAGATAGTGCGGGTTAGGAATTGCTCTTTAATGGCTCCTCTTTATTCACTTCACATGTCGAAAGTGTGGCCGTGAATTTTCCAAATACACGTGCAATCAAACGCGTTTAGAGACATAAAGCGATATGGGAAAGTAGGTAGCGAAATAAAAAAGGGGAGTGGAATTGAAACTTGAATGTTAGAGTCCATTTTACACGGAATCTCTGAGGAACGAGAAAGCAAATCGGTTTAAAAGTGATCAAACTTTCAATACTGTTTCTACTTTCAATGCGTTCTCTCTTTTAGACTGTTTCCACTTTGCGATTGTATCCACTTTTGCAAGTATTTCCACTTTTACCTCTGTTTCCACTTTTGCGACTGTTGTGATCGTTTCGCGACTGTTTCAATCCTAAAGGCAGTTTCTTTTCCAGGCCTTCCACCTTCGAATATTGCGTGCAGATCTGAAGTAAATCGTTAAGAAAGAAAGTCGTTTCAATAAATTATTCATGCATATATGAAACTTAAACTAAAACGGATGCTGGTTAGGCAAAGAATTTCAGGTACTCTAGAAGCCACATGAGACATGAAAGCAAATATTTCAAGAATTAAAGCATAATTTTTTAGGTTACGTCTCCTGGAATTTCTGTAATCTACAAAGTGTATTTATATTGTAGCTACGGGAAACGGACTGTATATTATTTTCCTTTAATGTATACAAAAAGATGATTTTCTTTAAGTGTTGTTGTCGCTTAGGAATGAAAAGTCGAGGACCTGTGTACAAAAAAGGGACCAGAAGGGATGTTCCTTTATCAACAAAAGGGAGATATAAAGAAGCAATAACATTATCTAGGTGGCTTTGATAGCCCGTCTATTTCCTTTTCCGCTGATTTTAAATAAGCGGTCGGAAATCTGATTCGTTTTTCGAATGGTATTTTCCCGTAAGGAAAATACAACGTTTTCTTGTTTGTCGTGTTTGCTGTTGGGTAATTCTAAAATAGGTTTTAAATTGAATTACATGCATGCTGTACGATTCAGAAGTGGAAGAAAATTGCGCCACCTATAAAGCTCTATTTTATAACATTCAAAATCAAACCAATAAAAGTTCACAAAACTTGCATTGTTCAAAGTTTTAAATTTCTCACTTTAAAATTGTCAAGCCCAGTATTTTACTGCTTTAAGAGTTGGATAGCGCAATAAAAAACTGTTCCTAGCGTTCCAGGGGTGGGCGCTGTAACTTTGCGAGATCGATTCAGAACTTCACCTCTGAGTTAATTTTGTTTTAAATGAAACACTTTTAGACTGTCCCTCGGGGTTTTAGTTAACAAATTGAAAGGTTTAAGACTTTAATGCACTCCGGGGGCGGCGCCGGTGTCTCCACGGCGTGGCGGCGGCGACCCAGGCGTCGACTATAAATTTATTAGAAGACTAAACTGTAATTACCTTACATTACATAAATTGTATTGCTGAATGTTTTAATGAGAATTATAACGAAAGCTGTTGTATAGCGCATATGGTAAGCGAACCTGGCTTATCATGCTATCGTGGCGTTTGTTTTTTTGGAAGCAAAATTGGTGAATTCCGTGTGTAAATAGGATTTATTAGCTTTATCAATACCGATCTGAAAGTGCTTAGAAAGCTTAATTGTCTTATTTCCTATAAAATATCTGTCGTAACTACTGATGATAAGACACATTTGAAAGTGGTTAAAAGTTACTATAAAATTATTGCGTTTCCATTAAACTCAAACTTCGCCATAAAATTCAAATCCGAATTTATAGCGATAAGTCGTGCAGTGAGGAACGTGCATGCTTATTAATACCGGATTTATTGATTATTAATATGTATATTAATTTATACACAATGTAGGCATCCAATTTTGAAACGATGATTTGTTTTAAGTATTCCTGTATCTAGTAATTATTATTAACGCCCGCTCCCACCATATTAATTAAAGACACAATTAGTTCCTTAGTCAAAATAATATCTAGGCACTGGGCTTATAAGTGTCAACTTAAATTTATTTTAGTACATGAATAAGTTTTATTTGACGTTTAAATGCTGAGCCTTTACGCAATATTTTGACTCTCGCATTAGTTTTGTTTCATTATGTAGAACCGCGCATAAGATTATAAGCGCTGATTTTTATAAAAAAAAACATTTTTGAAATTGAGGTAAAACATATATATTTGCTTGAATTGCGCTCTTCATAGAAATGTTTTATATAATATTTAACACATTCATTTATTTTGATTCTTTTTATGCTACATTGTACATAAATGTTAGGTAGGTTAATTAAACAAAATTGAAATCTCTATTTATTACAGAAATGGGTTTAAAACTTGAACACATTTCAATTAATTTAATAACCAAGGCTTTCAAAATACATAATCTGCACACTGTACGTATGAGATTATTTAAAAAATATGAATTATTTCGATGAATTTGACATACGCACAGAGAAATTCAATCATAATTGGTATGTGATATAAAAATAAAACCATGTGTATTTTTGTAATTTGCTGATTGGACAGTAATGCAATATATTACTTGTAAATTTGCTTGCGTGAAATATAAATTTTTCATGAATATATTTTCACAATATTAAATTAGTTTTCGAAAATACGTTTTGGAATTGCGTTGTGTAAAAATATTCTGAAGCTCTGGTATTAATCACTGCTGCTCGCAAGTCTTTCTCTATTTTATAACATATATCTCTTTTCCATCATTAGCTTTTCTAAGCATTCATTCCATGTTCTTGCTGGCTTGAGTCTAGCTTTTCTCTGCATGGCATTTGCTTATAATACTTTTTTACAACTATATATTCTGTAATTCTAATAAGGTGTGCATACCAACTTAACTGAGCTTGTTTAGTGATCAATTTAAAAATATTAATTTTAAGAAGCTTATTAGCAAGATATATCTTTTGCTACCAATTTTTTTGCCAGCAGTAATTCGAAAAACTAAGCAGTAGAAAGTAAGATACGGTGGAAACGAAGGTGATATTATCTATAAATAGAAACTGCTCCTTGAGCTTAAAGAGCTGTTGTAAGACGATCTAATATAAGTTTTTTAGCTTGTATTCATACCGTCTCTCTGTAAATAGCCAGAATAAGACAAAATAAAAAAAACTGACATTAAAAAGTACTCTCGCAAATAATGAGGAGAAAAAATCTTAATGTAGGTGGTTCAACATGCTCTCTCTGCTGTATTTTCTTCATATCATTTTTCTTATTCAAATATAATATAATAAGTTGCTAGGACAAAGGTTTCCTTTCATAACTTTCTACTTGCATAATTACAGAAAGCGACAAGTAAATGGATGATTTTTGTCTTTCTTATTCAATAATCTTGATTAAATATGTTCCAGGAGTGTTTTAATATTTAAACGCAGAAAGTCGCAGAAGTATTATATAACAACTGCTTTCATAAAATTTATTGCCATATTTTCTTTTTTCAAGAGCAAACCGAATCAATTTTTTGACTTCAAATGCTTCTCACCCTACTTCCGAAAATTAATAAGGGATAAAAATATAGTAAATATCATCACTAATGAATTTTGAGAAAATCTTTTAATGTCGGTATTTTTACTTGTAAATGTTTTTAAAATATCAGTACTTTCTAAAACCACCCCTTTCGCCTCGTAACTGCTTTTAAAACTAGCTTCGTTGGACGATTAAGCTACATCTATAAAATCACTTTTCACCCACTTATTACTTAGATTTTTGAATAATACATATTTTTTCATTAAAACTTTAACCCCACATTAACGCATTTGTCAATTAATGTTTTTAAAACGGCGAAAGCAATGATTTTAATTTTGAATGTGGGTTACAAAAGTTTATTTCTCATGTATGTAACATTTTTAGATTGTTAGGCCTAGGAGTCATTACAAAAATAGTCAACCCTAATTTTAACTCCTTTAGAAATGGGATTACTAAAATTCCTTCTTAATTAAATTTACTGTTTGAAGACTACAATCATTTAATTACGCATAACTACACAGACAAGCATTAGATATATTATTTCTAAGAGTGTATCGAAAGCTCCGTTAAATCCCATGGCGCAAAGCGTCCAGACGTAGTCAAATGTAGAGAAACATTTAAAATAGATATACTTGAATTACATAATCTGTCCTTGAAGTCGTAATGTTTACTTTTGATGCCATCTATAGCATTGCTGCACCAAGCGGCTTTTTAAAACAGTACAGCTTTTATGAAAATTTAGGAATTTACTTTTTGTTAATACCTTGCTATATACGGAAAATGATTTAGAATATACATTTTTCCGATCTCAGTTCCCTTTAGCAAGAACATAAAGCGGCTAGCTTTGAATAATACCAAATATTGTCCATTTTGAATCAATAAAATTATAAAGGTCACCTATCCTCATTCATCAAAAAATCAAATCTTGTGATCCAAACCAACAATTGATTAACAAAAATAGTGTTGCTGAGTAAATTCATACCTTCTTTGCCTCTCCCTCGCTTAAAAACCATTATTATGTTTACACGTTACACAAAATATCCATTAAGATGATTAATTAAAGATTGTTCTGAAGTTTGATGTAAAGTTTCTGCTGTTAAACAAGACGTTAGGACGCTAAATTAAGTGATGAGCAATTAAAAATGTTAATTATAAAGCGTAGGCAAAAAAAGAAGGCTTAGCGATGTTCAAAGCAACGACAATAGGCTTCGAAAATGAAGATTTTTCAGCTGGAAAGTTTCAAACTCATATAAGACTTCCTTCTTACAAAGTACAAGGTATTGTGTTTCACTGCAAAAGAGATTTATAATTTTAATCTCCTCAATTTTGGATACCCAAAAAAACTTATTAGCCAACGAATAGCCTCGATGTTGATGCCGCTCAAAGTAAACATTTACGCTTATTCGTAATTACTTGAATCGTGTAAAGTGAAGGTCGGTTAAAGAATGGGGTTTGAATGCCAGGGAGTACAGGTTTAATTTGTCGGCAGTCGGTAAGTAAACAGATGCCAAAGCAATTCTCTTCTTTCCTTTCGTGCGGATATTAATGCAAATCTTTAGTAATTAACCTAAATACACGAGTCAACAACGTTCAAAACGTGGAAATAAACGCTTAGATATCAAGATGAAGGTCAATATTATAACATGGCAATTGTATTAAGCTGTGGATTTGATTTTCCTTGATGTTTCTAGAAGCTCCAGGAACAAGGTCACAACTCTAGTTGAGTAAATCGTCTTTTCAAATCTGTCGATCCTATAAAGTTTCATTTTAATGCTTTCAAGTGCTATATTAGATTTTAGTATGAGCTTTAAAGTACTGAGGATGGAATACTGGCTGCGGATAGAATATAGACTAGGGTTGCGATGTAGGAACGCAAAGGCAGGGTATAAATATTTCAAAGTGAAGGGGCCTTGAAATTTGCAGTTGCTGCAATGCGCTCCTCAGATTTATCCGATTTCATAATAACTGCGCATTCTTCTCGTTTTTATATTTAGATATCGTTTGAGGATTTTTTCTTGAAAAAAAAAACGTTGATGTCACCAGACAATATTAACAGTAGCTTGTAGGATTCCAGTAAAAGCAGGACTCCGCTCGACATCCTTACAATGAATGAATGTTGATTTTGTTTTATTTATTTAGTAATGCTATCATGAAAATGAACATTATTTCTAAACTGTCTTTTTTATGTAGCGTCAATGTAAAAGATGAATACTTGCTTTTGCTTTGTAAAGTAATGATATTGTAATTAAAACACAAAAAGATAAACACCGACAACGTTAATAAGGACCCAGTGCAATGTTACGTCTATAATTACTGACTTTATGTCAAAGGACTAGACAAATAAAGGCGGGGGAATCGAACTTGCAGCAACTATGTACACTTCTCCGCCCTTTCCTTGCAGTGTTAGGTTACTTTTTATTGCAAACAACCGTGTGTAACCTGCTTTTGCCTTGATAGGCTGTACACGGTGATTCGCTCTATTATAAGGAGAAATCAACTTTAATTAAAAGAACATTTCTTCCAAACGCATTCGAGAATGCTATAAAGGAACGGAATGGTACACTTCTAAAGTTTAATATATACACATCTCAAACATTTTTATATAAACAGTTGAAATAACATTGCCTTTAAAAACAGTCCTGACTGCTAAAATTAGAAGCCGCTATAACTTATCAATCGTTTCAGTGACAACGAAATAGTTAAGGTAAAGTTTAATGACACATTGAGTACATTGTCAACCTCACAGTTCCATGTCTCTGTTTACAACATTCAGTTGGTTTTGATGAATGTGAGCTCACAGAAAATTGATACATGAAACATGTTTATTTCTCAGAAATTGTTTTGTGAAAATAGCTGAAAGCTAGAGGGCACTATCTTGATATAATAAGAGGGTCGAGTAGTGAAGTAGTTCCAACATATCAACACCTTTTTTGAACTAATGGATGATTTTGGGAAAAATCTGGTCCGTTGATTTTAAAAAAGCTATTGACTGATACACTTGTTGCTGTGTAAGTCTCATTTCTCATCGCAACAATCTTTCTATATTTATCTCCAAAACTTAATGTTAAACTACTGCGGACTGTTTAGGGACGTTCGCTAATTCGTGAAGATATTTTTCTATCATTGCCAAATTAGAGTAAAAAATATTTTTACCATTTGCAAGATGCTAAGCTTATGATACGTTTTAGCAGTAATTTTAAAGTTTTACTTTCCAATTCAATGTCATCAACTTCAATCACTTATTAATTTTCAACGCGTCTTACAATATACAAGCAAGTTTTTTGAGAAGAGCCGATTGAATATGATACAGCGTTCAATGAATGATATTTTCTTGGCTGATTTTATGCATTTCTTAAACTATGATTTTACTCTAAATTAGACTGGACAAACATTTTTCAGAATAACTATTATATTACATCGCTACAAAATATAGGGACAGCTATTTATATTTTTCTGCAGGCCTATCAAATAAAAAATAAAAGCATCTATATAAAAACTACTAGAGACTACCGCCACGTTTGGGTGACCATTCACAATATAATCTAAACAATAATTCTAACATTAAGTCACTTGTATTCGAGCGTGATAAATGCAATGAAATAATATTCTCATTTTAACAGAAATGAAATTAAGCAGTACTTAAATTCCAAAAGACAGTATTTCTATACGAAATACGTATGTAACCAATCACTACTCCTATTTATCTGCAAGATGGGTTGCATCTTCGTACGGTAGGAAGTGGCTACAAATCAAAACACATCTCCCGGAATATGCAATCATCTTTTACGGACCAGCAACTGCCAAAGAGAGCAATGTTAGGGCTTAAAAATTGACCTCAAAACGTAAAGTAACAGTTAACTAAACAACGGCTCAAAAATGTAAAACTTGACGAGACTGTTGTGCTACTATTCGATTAATAAAATATTTCTAATGAATTTATTATTGTTAAGCTTAAAGCAAAATGCTCTAGCATTAAACAAATGTCTGGAAGGGGTAATTTAAACAAACTCATGAAGAGGGAGACGATCAAAGTTGGAAAGCAAATTGTGAAGATTTTGTATCAGTCTGAAACTTTGCAGGGCATGGTTAGGGAGAAGATGCGCAGGAATATTACTGCTTTAAACTTCTTTGATATTTAGTAAAAAGGTAAATATGACTTTTAATCAACCACACAAGGCATAAATACGATCTGGAGTTTGTTACAAGAAGTAGACTTGCAACAGTTCAAATTTAAAAAGAATCCAATCCCACGTCAGATAAAGGCGCTGATGAGATAGAAGACTTCTATTAGGTAGTCCAATTTTGTGGTTCGATAAAAAAAAGTATTAAAATACACTTCATTGTTCGCTATAGTTTCCCTGGACGTCAACTTGTTCCAACGAAATTTCAATTTATGAATTCCATAAGAATCTGTAAGGGCTGCAAAATTCACATCTGTTATGACCTCATCACTTGATAAAAAACGCTTTCCACGCTTGAATTTTAAATCTGCAAACAGATGAAAGTCGCTGGATGCTTCAACAATTCGAACTTTAATTTATAGATTTAGCTATTGTGCAAAAGCCCTTGTGACTTATGAAAACTTTTTTTTTCTTCAACAAACCAATTGATTTTTCACGAATATTTTCTTTCAGCTGATCTGAAAGATCACAATAATATCCAGAATTTATTGTTTTACCAGCTTGCAAATAATCCGCAAACAAACTTCCTTTCACATCCCAAAAACTGATGCTACTATCTTTTTAGCCGATTTCTGGACACGAACTAGTTTTGGACTCTAAGAACTAGGTTCACACTCTTTAGCTTCTTGTTTTGTTTTATAATCAGGGTGATAGATCCAAGTCGCATACATAGTGATGAGTCGACGCACAAAATACACTTTATCCTTTCTAAAACACTATAAGTGTTGCTGAGAAAGTCAGCTTTCGAATGTATTTTTGTTCCGTTGATACTTCAGTCAGTTGCTTACACCCATTGAGGTTTCTACCACATCTTCTTCATCCCCTCGACAATTTTCCAATACGATATCCTATATTTTTTCTTCGATTTCTGGGGTTGATGCTGGTTTTGGATGTCCATGATGTGGATCGCCTTCAAAGATTGTACGGCCACGTTTAAAATCGGCAGCTAATTGCACTTATTGAAGGCGAAGAGTCCTTACACACTTTCAACATTCGATCGTAAATTTTCTTTGCTTTTACATCTTCTAAAAATAAAAATTCAATCACCGCACGATACTTGACTTTTCCAATGTAAAAAATGTGACACGTCAATGCTAAATGGCTTGTAAGCAAAAAATTTATTTACAGATTAAAATAAAATATCGCATATGTTTATAAGAAGAGTGTATCAACATACCAAGAAAAAATTAAGCTAGTAGCAACGAGATTTCTTATTGACTCGAAATCTTTATGAACAACCTTGTATATCGATTACTAGAGAAAGTGTACTAAATTATTAATAACAAAGATGCAACTTTTGCTTTAAGTGACCTTAATGTGACAATCGGCGAGAGAAATATGGACCAAGAAGTAGATAGTTACAGCTTGGTGTGCTGAAACTAAACAAGAGCTGTATAAATTAATCAAAAGACAACTATGATAAACTTAAAATCGCCGTTCAGTTTATCTCATCTCGAAATTCATATATTGGGTTGGCAACTAAGTAATTGCGGATTGTTTTTAGAAAATCAAAGACAATTTTTTCATGGAACTAAATAACTTTATTCTGTAATATATTGCTTATTTTGATCAATGACCTTTTGCCATCTTTCAGGCAGCATTATAATCCCACGTTCATAAAACTTTTTTTTTTATTAGCAAAAAAATGGATCAGGTACGATTTGACACCATCATCATTATTGAATTTTTACCTTTCAAGGAGTTTTGTAAAGATCGAAACACAAAGTAATCAGATGGAGCAAGGTCAGGACTATATGGTGGATATGACAAAACATCCCAACCAAGCTCCAATAATTTTTGCCGTGTAACCAAAGATGTGTGTGGCCTTGCATTGTCATGATGAAATACAACACTTTTTCTATTTGTCAATTCGGACCGCTTTTCTTCAACTGCATTGTTTAATTTCGTGAGTTGTTCAATGTACACATCAGAATTGATCGTTAGGTTGGGTGTTAAGAGTTCAAAATAGAAATTTCGTTTCTAATCCCACCAAACGGATAACAAAACCTTCTTTTGATGAATATCAGCTTTTGATGTTTGAGTTGGTTCACCTGGCCTGCTCCACGATCTTTTCCTCTTGATATTGTTGTAAACAACCCATTTTTCATCGCCAGTTATCAGTCGTTTTAAAATGGATCATTTTCATTACGTTTCTTTAACAAATCGCAGCTGTTAATGCAATGCGTTAAATGCGTTTTTTTCAGTCCGTGAGAAACACATGTATCGAGTTTTTGAACATAGACAAGTTGTTTTAAGTGATTTTCAATGCATGTATATGATACATGAAGCTATTCTGCAATCTCACGTGTTGTGTGTGACGATCCGAATCGATTATTGCTTTGATTATGACTTAAGCGACTTCAACTGGACGACCAGAGCGTTTTTCATCTTTGAGTGAAAAATTACTAGAACGAAATTTGGCAAACCAATATTGGCACTGCCGTTCTTTTAAGGCTTTGTCACCACAAACAGCACATAACTTTTTATGAAGTTGCGATGCGTTTTTCTCTTTGCGGAAATTAAAAAGCAAAATATGACGAAAATGTTCCTTTTGATTTTCTATTTTTCAACGAAGGCCAATCAAAAAACGTTTTTTACTGATTCACAGCTAAATTGCCAACTATCAAATAACAAATAATAAAATAGTACATTTGTACTACGTCTGCAAGCCTAAAAATTCAACTGAAGCCATCTATGAGTGAAATCCGCAATTACTTACTTGCCAACCCAATAAATTCTTATTGAAGTTTAGAATTCGCAAAAGATATCTACTCATTAATTTCAAAGCTGAAAAGTGAATAAGTTGGATAAGTGAGTTTTATATAAACTGCGCAAAAATCTGAGCGATTGAAAAATAGATATGATAATTGCAAACATTCAGCACAGTGGTTGTATAGGGCTGATCAGTTCATGAAACCTAGCTCGTCGATCGCAACAGGAAAGATAAGATCATGCGCTGGAAATTATTTTTGCAAAATTACCTAAGGGTGGGATTGAAATAATCTTTGAATCCACTGCCTATCACTTCTTCCGAAATTTATACATCATTTTAATTTCGAGATTGTCGCAAAATTGGCGTTCTTATCCTTATTGACTCTCGTCTACCATGGTTTTACTGTATACCACCATCTTAAAAAACCTGCTCTTTAGATAGCTATAGTTTTATTGCTAGTTTACATTTCAAAGATTAAATTTTTGTCGTCAGTTTAGCGAGGTTATTATCATTTTATTTATTTTCTTTGCTGATCTTGACTATTTTATTCTATCATTTGTAATTAGAGAATGTTTTATTCTAAGTTTTTTAGTAGGGCTAAACTCTTCATTTTTCCTCTTGTTATTTTTCAAAGTACATTTAAATTTATACATGTGTTTTAATGGAAGGATTGAGTGAAAATAATCCATTTTTCGCAAAATTTGCAACCAAATATGTCACCTTGTTTTTTTATTTTGACAGTCGACATCCGTATTGCCCAAATAAAAATATGATAGAAGGTAGTATGACATAACACCGTATTTAAAAAGAGGAAATATTTTCGATTTAAAAAGTTTTCGCTTCAATTAACTAAAAGAACTTGTAATTAATAGAACCCCGGCGATACGAGGCCATTAAAAATTTTAAGCGCTGATGTCGGTCTCTGTAATTAACGACAAACTTTATGGTATCATTAAAATGACATAAGAACTATACCGAAATTATCTCGGAACTACAGTTTAATTCTATAAACATTAGTTTGATAGAAAAATATTTAAAGGTAACACGATAAAAACCGTTTAACCTGCTCATTTAGGCTTTGAAAATGCTACCATATTATCTGCAAGAGTTAATTGAATTCCATAAAATACTACCAATTTTGTTGATTTGGTTATAAAGTTACTGTTTGGATCATAAAACTGTTATCAAAAATAATAGCTTTTTAGTGTGAGTCTGTAGTTACTTCTGGAGTATGTATTATAAATATTTTATGCATAAATAAATGACTAGAGATATATTGCGTACCAAGAAACTTCAATAAACATGGGAGTGTAAACTAGTATAAATAAGCATCCACTTTATTTCAAATTAGCATAGATACATACAATCTACTTTTAAACATAAATGAAAGTAATATTCCTATATTCATGATATTTGCAATTGATTATTTTCCACTGTTTCAAAACAAAATATATATTTACAAATCATGCAATTGGAATACAACATTTTAATTTGCAAAGAAATACTATGCTCGTTAAAAATAACAAGCTCTACGTATCTGGGCGTTTCTATGAAATACAGTTCTGCAACGCAAAAAGTCAGATGGCAAAAACACGTTGAGCGGAGAAGGAAGGAATTCGTTCTGAAAAGTGTCACCTTTACCATTCCGACGCTAGAACTCAAAGCGTTGGCGTTGAGTTTTGCTTGTAATATCTCTAATAAAGATAAATACGAGCCCTTCCATTAGTAAAATTGATGGAAACATTTCCTTGTACCAGGTTTCCACCTTTTATTGTGCTTTTCGGATGAATATTAGTTGACTTGTATTTATCCGAGTTTTCCTCACACTACATTTTTTTTTATAACGACCAGTGTTATGATTGGTGTTTCGCTGCTGATTTTGTTTCACCATTTCTAATTTGTTTTATTCCTTAAATCAAATTGTTATCTTATGCACAACATATATAACCAGTAATAACGTATTGGTAAGGTAGTACATACAAATAAATACGGCATAAATATTATGATTAAATTCGATATTAGAGTCAAAGAGCTAGAAGGAGAGTAAGAAAGAGAGAGAGAGCTTATGTAACAATCCCAAATAAACGAATCAATTGGAATTGGTTCGTTTCCTGTTTACTTTGGTCTTCTCTCTTTCCTTAATGGAGCGATTACAAGTTCCCTTTAGCTACTTGCGGTAGAGCTAGAGGATTAAGTGACCAAATTAACACTTTGTTTACAAAATTTATTACTATACGACTTCCCTGTTACTAAGTATTGGATTATCAGAATAGTTCCTGTGGTTTTACTACTTAATAAGCTTATTTATCAATTACATTCTTTATACAAAACTAATGATTTACTTAAAATAAGAAAGCGCATGAACTCTTTTGCCTCCAATCCATAATATTTACATTTTAAACTTTTCTCATTGTAATATCGTTACTTCCTGCTCATCTCGCCAACCGAATCGATTCAGGTTTTAAAATTTCAACTCCAATCTGCGGTTCACCTCATAAAATACCGCCATTTCGAAGTTTTCAAAATGTATTCCTTCTATGAGCAAATATATTTCTACGATGCATTATAGTAAACCAAAATGAATTATTTGCAAAACCTCAACCCCATCAACGTCGCAAGTACATAGTACAGCAAAAGCACCATCATTAAAATTGAAAGCCAGAACGACAACGCGATGTTATTTTTATCCATAAAGAGTACAAGCAGCCAAGCAATCCAAACTACAATATCTGTGTTTGTTTTACACTAGAAAACACTTTAGGACAAACAGGCGTTACAATTTGTTGCTCTCTACTCTGTTTCAATATCTGCCCTGTTACTGGTCTCGCGTTTTTGCACTCTTGCACAACACTATCCGAATCGAACTAGTTTCCTATTGAGTATTGATTTCCTGTTTATCCACTGTGGTTCGTATCTCTCGAATCATACCAGTGATTATGGGCATTCAGACGGAAAACTGTTCGAGCGATGCATTTCCAGCATTTAAAACATAAAAATTTAGACATGCCTGTTATTTTTTTAAATAAACTGCATGGAAGCGAGTTAAATCAAAAATGTTCAAACCAAATGTTGTTTAAAAACCAAATATTTAATTTTGCATGCACATACAAAGATAGCATACATTTGAAAGTTCCATTAGCCCATACACAGAACTATAAAAATTATATTTCAGTTTACGAGTATAATTTGAAAATTGAGTTGATCCGTAATATTTTAAAATGGAAGCATTTTAATTGCAACCGCCAAAAATGTGAATCGCAAACATTCTGATACGTTTATAATATAAAATTTATAGAAGCTATATGTTATTTTTGGTTTTAGAAGGAACAAAGTTGTGTGTTTAATGATGGAAATTAGAAGCATGTGTAAGTATTAATTAAATCATACATATTTCACGCTCCAGAACTAATCAAATATGCTAAACATTTTAATGTTATAACCAAACACTTTTCTTTGATAATTTTTACAATTTACAATTTTACAAATGAAGTTAGATTCGTAGCAAGAAATACAAATCCCAAATCAATATGGAGCACGTTGAACCTGAAAGGGCCCAAAATTTGAAAAATAAATACCCTCCACTAGTGTGGGTTATCGCAGATAGTCTTCAATCGATCAGATTCATATTTTGTAATATTGGTGAATATAGCATAGAAAGCATGTGTACGTAAAATACATTCAGAAAGGATTGATCCAGGATCTGCATTGCTTTATTTGCACGAATATTATATTAAAAATAAAACATTAAAAACTGCAACATTTGCTGATAATGCTTCCATTTTAGCAGTAGGCAACGAAAATATTGTTATACTTAAAGATATGCTTAAGTAAGCCATAAAGCATCTATTTTGCGCTAAACTCTATCTGGAAGCATGTAAAAATATGTACAAAATCAAAGACATGCTAAGCTGGGTTCCCATTGCTGACATATTTTAGAAGAAGTAGGTTGGCATAAGTTTTATGCGAAACTAGATATATCGGAGGAAGCGTACGTAAAATTTGGGAGAAGAAAGCAGTATTTTCTATTTTATTGGCGCTATAAATGGCAATATAAAATAAACAACATCAATTTAAAACGCCGCTTTAAAACTCATTCTCTTAATATATATCGATGTAGACTTTGTAAAGCAAAATTGTAAATCTCTTTTGTAAGAGATACGCTAAATTGCCGCGCTCTGGTAATTCAGATTGTAAACGAAATCCACCCTCAATTTCAGTAAAAAGACGCAAAGACCTAGCCTGACACTTCACAATAAATTCCCAGCAGACCCTTGCTGAACTACTAGGCACGATAGTAATAATAAGAATGTTAACTTGATGTAAAATGCTAATACAGATTCCTGGTCTAGACTCTGTAGAGATAAAGTCGCTTCAAGGTGGATACTTTATTTCTAGTTGATGGAAATAGCGAGAACTATTTCGTCTATGTTTATGGAATGACGCCAGCAGCGTCGCACCGTTCGTGTAACTCTTTTACTTCAATCTATCCTAAAACATAAAATGAGGATAAAACCCAAGATTGAGGTTTATCAGAAAATTGTATGTTGGATCCTAGTCTTATTTAAATATGGACAAGTATAAGTTATTCATAATACAGAACTAAAAGGTCTCTCTCTCTCTCTAGATAAGCAAAATATCCTGGTAGATATATCGATAAATTTACTTTGGCATCCCCTGAAATACACTCCCGCATACTAAACAGGACTTAATTTATGTACAGGCTTCCAGTTATTTATTGTGTTCAACACAAATGTTCACAGCTTTCCAGGTAGCACGTTCTGGTTAGCCTGTGCCTACCATTCGCACTCTCTTTTTCTCCTCGTGTTATGAGTTGGTATTCACATAAATAGGGAAGAGAAAAATTAACAACCAATTCTCTGCACATCATTTAATTAAACGCAATTTAAACTTTACTAATCTAGATAAGGTAATCATTTGTTTTGAATATTCAGCAAACATTAATTTTACCATGTTTGATGAACTCCTTCCTAAGCGTTCTCTTTTCTTTTTGATTTTGAAATGATATACACATGGTGTTCTGATTCAATTCTTAATCAATTTTATTCTAGCTTTGTTTTGGGAGATATTATTATACGGCTGGTTGTTCTGCTGAGTTTAAAACTCTTTGTTTTATTACTCCTCAATATTCTTTTATCCAGGCTAGAGTAACACTACTCTATAGGTAATATACATAAAATCTTGGTGTGTTATCTTCATGGTGATTGTGGGGTGTTCCCAAAATTCTATAGAGCTTAAATTGAAATAATTAATTTTGGACTATTAAACATCTGTTTGGTTTCTTCATTTGTCCTTCGACTATTCACAGAAGCAGCCAATCTTGTCCCAGTCTTAATTTTTAACGTAAATGGTAGAAAGCCTTTCTTCAAATCGTCCTTTAGATAAATTTGCAGGCTCAATTTCTTATGGAACTTAGATTTTTTGTTTGTTTATAAATATTCTTAGATTTTATTTCCTGAATCATATCCATCAAGAAAATTGACCCTAAAACTTACAAAAAAACTTCTAAGGACATTTTAGACTGTCAAATTCTGCTTATCACTGCAGCTTGGAATGCCTTTTATCTTATCATTTTTTACAATGCTTTACTGTGTGTACAAATATTTCTCTGGTATATCATCTTTATTGCAACAATCGTCGATTTTAGATTGTTTACCTTCCACGAGCTGATCTTCACACTCTCATACTTCCTTTGACTATCGCAATGTCATCGATATATTCTAGAATGTACAATTCTACATTCTCAAGGCTCGTAATAGTACTCTAATTAATGATGGCATCCTATTACTAGCATTACTCTTATTGTAATATCTGTATTTCTGCAGTTTAGTATATGGTTTATCTATTTGCTGGCAATTAAAATATACAATATTTAAAGGTCAATTTTATAGTTTACATATTGCCGCTATAAAAAATAAACAAAGATATAAGAATCATTTATTACCTATATTAACATATCTTACAATTCGGTTCGCAACAATCTTACAAAGTAGCTCTTCCAATAACATATTTTGGTCAATGTACGAATAAGAGTACGATCGGAGAATTGGTCCGATATCAACTTTGCAAGGACTTGTAAAATACCAGAAATGTTCTATGCTTTATTTAAAAAATTTTTCGATGGTAAAGGTTTTATATAGCAAGCCATTAGTCATTTTTAAAACTTTTAAATGTAACACCTGTTATTCATTGACTCTTTTACCGAGATGAGAGAGATTCACTGTGTATAGGATACTTGACCATCATGGAGTTATGTAGAATTAAATACAAATTTGGATACTCGAAGAAAAAAAGCCATTAAGATAAGTGAGTTAGTCCCTTTATCTTAAATTAAATTACTCTTATACAAACATTATTACTAAAGTTTTATCTCATAATTACAATATGATAACATAACTATGTAAAATTCTTAATCGAATAGACATATTATATCCTAGTGTTTGTTTTATCCTGTGCGTCTTTATGTATTTACTGAAAGTACAGGCACATTGAATTTGAGTACTGCGTTACTGAACTAATAATAAGATCCTAGATATAGTAGTCGCATATTTAGTCCGGAATTTTAAGAGAATGAGGATAAGCTTTCTACCAAGGGATCAACAAAGGAACCCTCAGATTAACATCATTTTGTCGATGCCATCATGTTGTGGAAGTCTCAAACTACCCAGATGAAAGATGCGCTTGCTACCCTTTGATCCAGATTTTAATTGAATTGATATCTGCATTTTACTGACCTTATCTGGTCACCTCTTGGGTTGAATAGTTATAGTTTACATCATGCAATTTTCTGCTTCTAATTTATTTATTATAATAAAGACTATCGCAACATTTGACTTTAAGATAAGCAATTTTAAATGGGGATGACATAATGCTCTAGTATTAATTTGTAGACTTTTATCACATAAAAATATCAAAATTCTTAGGCAGATTGTATTTCTAATTATTAAATATTTTACTACTTTCTAGAAAATGAACACATATATTAATTTAATTACCTTAAGTTTTGTAATTCACGAACTGTCAAGAAAGCTCCCGCAGGCAATTTATATTCTGCTCAATTTTCGCAAAGCAAGAGAAGGAGGGATGTCGTATCATGGCTTGATATGTGCTAGTTTTTGTCAATTCATATATTTCCATGTTGCCTAAAAGTTTACAAATTTTACTGTAATATACGTTTCCTGCTTAAGAACTCTTGACATTTCGATAAAACATGCTAAATTGAAAACAAGTCGTAGGACATAAACCAAATTGATGGAAATTTCTTACAACAAAATTACTGGAACGGAAATTACTGGAATGGAAAATATTAGAATAGAAAATTCAAGAACGGTAACTAATAGTACAGAAAATCAGAAGCCTTTATCAACAGACCATTTATTGATTTTTTAAGTTTTGAATTATTACATTTACATCATTTTAAGTATGTAGCACAATCAATTTTTATAATATGTTTTGTATCATTTTACAATATAATATCTCTAAAATTTGCGTGTAGCGATCTTAAAACGTACCATTCTAGTTGAGTAGTTCGACATAAAATGAACTTTCATGTGGTTGCGTTCTACTCCACTGTCAATTCTCCAGGACCTCAAGGGTTTTGTCTTCTTTTTACAGCGATGAGAAGCCATTATTAAAACTTTGACTCTACACGAATGATTCGACAAAATCTAAGATGTTCAATTTATTGTTTAGTACATAAGGCCTTGGTTTAGTTTCGATTTAGTTTTGTTACGCTATATTTAGTCCAAGTCGGGTAGATTTTATTCTTCATTTGGTTGAGTACGTCTGCAACAAACAATGGAAATAACAAATTAATACCAAATAAATGACGTCCTAGTTCTATATTTACAACTTTATTACAGTGTACGTAAACATCTATATACAAGACAAATCATATCTAATTGGCAGTCTGGATAAACAAGAAATTAATTTTCTTAAGGTTCGTCATTGGCTGCATAACTCAATTTTAACTGAGGCTGAAAAGGGGGTTTATTGCTGCAAACAGACAGAAACACACCTCATTCACATAAAAACCGAAGGAATCCATAATACTCGATTTAAATACCGCCCTTTACGCTATAAAACGCGCTGTAATTCGCTTAGGTAACCCATCCAAGTTACGCTCTGAGCCATTTCTCTGGCACTCAAAATCAGAATTCCAATTTGGTGTAAACTTTTATTAGGTGGATAACAATGTAAAGAGAGAGAATAATAAAATAGTTACATGGAATTACTCACAAAATATTCTCTTGCTGTTTCCTCCAGAAGTTGCATTTCGTTTTGTGATAATGGACCGTTTGGATGTTGAGTAAAATTGTTATATCTCAAAAATTGTCGTGTGCTTTTATTTCGGTTACCAACTCTGCATTGAAACAGAAAATCGTAATCGTAAAAATAACTTGCGGCTTGAGTTAATATGTTTACACATATTTCCGTCAAATATAAAACTTATCAGTTGATGTTACTGATTGTGGAGACAGCGTCTATCCAGATGGCGTATCGCAGCACTGTAAAACAATGAGATAGCAGCGCCTGCAAAATTCTAATGAGGCCAGTAAATCCAACCGAAATATCGAACGAAATCGCGCGAGAGACACAGCAGCAGCATAAATGGAATAAAGGATGAGCATAGCATGTACGGGATGTTCTTTACGTTCAAATCAAGTTTTATTTCTATTCCCAAGATCGCATCATCCCCAACCGCAAAACCAAACTCCCTAGCAATGATGTATAAGAAATGTCATGCCAGATTTACAACCCAGTGTACTTTTATCAAAATATATCTTCCTTTATTGCATTTCGCCTTCCTACTACATACATATCCTTTCGGTTTTTCCTCCAGGAAACTCCATCCACCTCGCCCTAACCTCAGTTGTGCCCACTTTTAAACAAAACGAAACCGATAAATCGAAATAGCTTTATAAATGTTACAATGTTATTCTGTCATTAAATTGTAGCAGGATTTTGATCAAATTAGAGGATTGAGAGAAACAGGGCACTCCATTATCCTAGTACTAGAAACTTAGCTAATTGTCATTTGAATCACATACAGCAGCGCCATGTGATATTTGGTCCAGTTTCTGCACACAAACGGAACCGGAATCCATTTCTAATTAAATGAAGAGAGGGATTCCAGGTCTTAATTTCGTTAATTAAATCGGTGTCCTGTCCTTTGCGTCCTTGGACTTGGACTCTAAAATGTTATCCTCAATATTAACGAAATAAGTAATTGTGTATTGGATCAAGATGGTAATTTGGCAGTAAGCAGACTGGAAAATTGAAAACACTTCATAGAGATACCGCACGAAAACGTGTAAAGGAAATTCGAGGATAACTGCCTCAGATGAGAGAACTAAATCTCGGCTGATTTGAACTCGGAGATTCGCCGGTGGTGCAACTTTCAGAGTGTCTCATCGCTTTGCATCAATTTTGCGTGTAAAGGGTTGGGCGGAGACGAACTTGTTTAGTAGATTTCTGTGTTACAGGCATCCAAAGTTTCTGCATATGTTGCCTTAACACCAACTATCAATTTTGGAATTTCCAGAGCTGCAGATACAAGTTTAACCACAACTCATATCAACTTGGAAAGACGTTGTTCTTGCGTGCTTTGGTGATATATTGAACTTCTTACTTCGTGCAAATATGATATATTTCATGTGTTTGACGTATCACCTTTGTTTACAAATTAGTGGATGTACAAGACAAACTGAAGAGTAAGGTAGATATGTAATTCTTAGGGAACGCTGATTTTAACAGTTTTTTATGAGTACTTGTACCAATCAGTTTGTGTTAGGACCACTGCTCCTAAAATTACTTTTATTTGAACTCTCGATCTTTTGTTTTTAAATAAATCTAATGCTGATTTCAACAGATTTTGCTAATTAATATAGAATTATTTTACCTTATAAACTTTATAAAATTGTATAAATTTGGTTTACGTTTTAACTAGTGCAAACGTACTGGTATATTCACTGTTAGTTGTAGTTATATATGCAAATACTGGTAAGCTTGACACAAAACGCAATCATTTTTACCTTATCAGTTTACAGTCGAAACATAAAAATATAAATTGATGCTGAAAACTAAGTATCTACAATAGAGCAGTCGTAATATGTTTGGTATTAAACTATTCTAGAAAAACTTGAGACTTGAAACAACTGACTTAGTAGAGTTGTTAGGCTTAAGCTTTTGTCATTAAATGTCCATAGAGCACTTTTTAAGCTAATATTCGGGTAAGGGCAAAGATCGTTGCTTGAGATATACGAGGTGTGTTCAATAAGTATCGCGAATTTTGAATTTTCGCGGGTTACGTATATTCGAATTTCGATTTTTTTGTTGCGTTATGTTGGTACTCATGTCTCTCACTTATACCTACAAGTTCGGGCATTTTGAATGTTCAGTTAATTGCTGACAGATGCTTTGCTTGCACGTGTTTTGGCTGGTCTTCGATTTTTACCTATTCAAAAAAATGGAACAAAGAACTTGTATCAAATTTTGTGTGAAAAACGAAATTAAGTGCGCGGATGCATTCCGAATGTTGACTGTGGCATACGTAGAAGCTGCCTTAGACCGAAGCAACGTTTATCGGCGGTACAAAATGTTTTCAGAAGGCCGAGAAGATGTGAACGACGAAAAGCGTGCCATTGCCATTGCGCCTGAGCATTTCAACAACAGATGAAAAAATTGATTAAGTGAAGAAAATTGTATTGGCCAATCGTCGAATCACCGTTAGAGAAGCTGCTGAGGACCTAGATATATCGATTGGCTCGTGCCATTCGATTTTTATCTATGATTTGGGCATGAGACGGGTCACCGCGAAATTCGTACCAAAATTGCTCAATTTTCACCAAAAACAGCTTCGCATGAAACTTGCTAATGAGTTGTTGGACTCTGTCCGCGACGACCCAAATTTGCTCCAGAGGGTCATAACTGGTGACGAATCGTGGGTTTCCGGTTATGAAGTGGAAACCAAAGCTCAATCATCTCAATAGAAGCTGCCGCACGAACCAAGACCGAATAAAGCGCACCAAGTTCGGTCGACTGTGAAAGTTTTGCTTTCCGTTTTCTTCGATTGCAGGGGGTTGGTGCATCGTGAGTTCTTGCCATAAGGTAGAACGGTCGATAAGAAATATTACCTGCAAGTTATCCGCAATTTGCGTGAAGCAATCTGCCAGAAACGCCCGGATTTGTGGAAGAACAAAAATGGGCTTTTACATCACGATAACGCCCCTGCTCACACATCGTTGCTTGTGCGCGACTTTTTGGCCAAAACCAACACACTAATGATGCCGCAGCCACCATATTCCCCAGATCTGGCCTCCTGTGACTTTTCCTTGTTCCCAAAACTAAAGAAGTCCATAATAGGACGCTAATATTGATAAGATAAAGATGGCATCGAAGGAGGAGCTGAACAAGATAAAGGAAAATGATTTTTTAAAGTGCTTCGAAGAATGGAAAAAACGTTGGCACAAATGTATAATATCTCAAGGGTATTACTTTGAGGGGGACAAAATAGATATTCATGAATAAATAAATAATTTTTGAAAAAACACAACATTCGCGATACTTTTTGAACACACCTTATACAGAGAGAGGAATAAATCATTAATGATTGGGTTCGCCATCAAATTTAGATTTAGCTGAACTGATTTTCATATTGCAGTAGTTGTTGAAAAGTTTGGATTTCATTATTTTACTTCTGAAGAAATTAGTCAGACAAAAGAACAAGTAGGAGACAATCTGGTATTAATTAATATTTAGTTAACAAGAGTTGGTATAGCTTTACTTTGGAATCAACGATTAATAAATGTTTCTGTTAAATATAGTTTCTTTTTACTTATTTCTTCTCATACATTGTTGAATTTTGACTATTAAATTTCTTATCTCGTCTTATTCTATATCATTCTCGATTACATCTAATTCTGAAATGGATATTTAGGAACATCAAGGAGAAACCAAGTTTGAAAGCATACAACAAAGATAGAGAGTGACAAAAAATAGCTAGAGGCTTTTCTAGATCTGCGGACATACATAATATATCATTATATTTAAGTATATTATAACGGAAATATGGATGTTTGGTCAATATCATTTAACAGGTTTGGGATTGCATGTGTAAAACATTTCTTAGTACATTTATTTGTTACAAAATTTTATCCACTTACAAATACAGTACGGGCAAAGAGTAAAATAACGGTTGAAAAGTCTCCGGAATTACACATAGGCAACATCATTGATGAAATAATCAATAAAATTTTCAGAAAGTTTAACTTTCAGACGATACCTATCATAATTTCATGACAATCCAACTATTAGTTCAAAAGTTACAGTAGTTTAAGCGATGCTACTTTTGACACCACCCATATTTAAGCTTGGCTTGGTGGGTGTTATTAAGAATCTACCATTTTAAATAAAGACGCATTCTGTATTTGTATTGTATGTGTTTCCTTTCAAATACTATTTAAACCAGTTTGCATCTTCTGATTATTTCTTGAAATAATGTTTCTGAAACATGAATGAACGGTCTAAGTACACATATTCATCAACCTGTCCTAATGTCTTTCCATTCAGAGTGACTCTATAATTGATGTAGTCTGTGAACAATTAATGGTAAGCCTACTTCTTCATTGGCAACGAGTAACTCTTCAGTTAGATTTTGCAACTCGTCTAGAGTATACGCAAATGAAATGTTATTAAGTTTCTCATCGCTGACTAATTAAATATAAGATTGCTATAAAAATAACAAAATATTCGTATTAAAAGTAAAGTCATTCCCAGGGAAGAACAGTTTCGAAACATTCACGCTCATATTCCTCGTTCTGGACAAACCGTGAAATTTTCTTGTTATAAGTATTGTTCTTAGCAATATGGGCGATTGCTTACCCATGGATCATCTCAGTCACTGGTTTCAATTCACAGAAGAGTTGGCCAACGGAAGTCCAGATATTAAATAGAACTTATCAGTTTTAATTACCTACCAATACAACATTTTTAACATTTTAAAAAGCTGCTTAGTTTTTTAATTTGCTCTTTCATGGAAGTTCTATGTAATAACGTATACATGGAAGATTATACAGGGTGATGCAGATTTAATTTGCAATACTTAACTCACATGTTAAGAACACCAATGTGACCACGACGTGATATTTTCTAACTATAATTAAAAATGTTGAACATTTGGCCAATTTGGGAATCCTGGCATAATTGAAATGATGCTGATAAACCATTCTGGCTTAAAGAATATTTCGCAGACACAACGGCACCGTTATTGCTAAAAAAATAACGAGATCACAATCAAACACGTCGTCAGATCATTTAAAACCTCGAGATTAAATTTTTCCATGGACACAAAACCGTCCTTATCAATGAAAAGCAGAAAAAGAACATAAACAATCATTAAAACCAAAATTTATAGCTCCACGTTTTTTCGAATCATTTAAAACAGAATGTGACCTCGAAAAAAGATCGCTTTGTTATAGTATCTTTCGCCGCAAGAAAGACGATTACATCATACATCGCAAACTAACGTCACCTTTACCTTTATAAAATACCGGCATCACAATCAAAACAAAGCATTAGATCCGTCATAATTACGAAATTAAATTATTTCGCGAACACAACACTTTCCTAATAACATAAAGACAGAAAAAAGAACATAAAAAAACCATTTAAGTAAAATTTTATTCGAGCGCGTTGTTTTTTGAGCTGGAGATCCAAAGTGACCTCGAAAGAATATTGCTTTATATAACCGCGCGCAAGAAGTGTGGTTACATCATACATCACAAACTAAACAATAACTTAATTGTCGACATTCTTTATCGTTAAAATTTGATGGCTACTTAAATAGACTAGAGTAAATTTCTATCACAATTAATAGTACAAATTTCTATTTTTGCGACGATAGACAGATCCAATAGTCTCCTTCCATCGATAACACATGTACTACTTCTATTGTGTCTGTGGTTGTACATTTTTTGCGCTTTACGTTTTTTGATTAGCATCCGCTTTCATTTTTATCATCTTGTTTACAATAAAATGATGGCTTTTCTTGTTTCGTGCTTAGTAAGTTTAGATGATTTGTATATTAGTAAATATTGTCTTTCTTTGAATGAGTCATAAAGAAAAATTTAGCTAACTTCCGTTATGGTAAATAATGTATTAAAAACAAATTGAAATGAACACAATCCGACCATACATGTGCGCTTGTTTTTTCTCACCGGTTGAAATTTATTGGGCTGTTAACTTTTTTGGTTCAGCTTTATTGGTTTGCAACGAGGGGTTTATTATTATTTCTTCAGTTTCGAGTCCAAATGCATTAATCGTAAACAAGAAGGTGATTCTTTGAAATACCGATAAAATTCGCTTGTCGTCGCTGGACATACGTCATAAGGAATCCTAGCAGTGGCTCTTAACATGTATATGTAATTAATATCTCGGTTACTAATTATGGTTCAAAGTAGAAACAAAAACCTATCGCTTATTATTTCTACCACCCCTTTAAGTTTTGTAACTTAATTTTGAAACACCCTGTATAGGCGGCACATGACTGCCATTAATGATTACTGTTCTAGGCGTTTCTTCAGCACTTACTACTCGAAGGGTTAATAATATTCAATCCGTAAGGAAAAAGCCAACTTTGGCAGCAAAAAGTACAAGATATTTTAATTCAAACATTTTATGCCGAACACGTCATCAGATTTTAATTGAGCTGCTTCGGAATCAACTGCAAAAAGATGCTGTATCAGATCGAATTCTAAGGCAACCATTTAACAGCAGCACAATAAGAAACAATCAACAATATCTGCTGTTTTCTATGTGTTGAGCTACATTTAAGTAACAATATAGACGGCGACGGAAATATTAAGCTAGATGACTTCAAAGTTTCCTTCGCTTTTAAACTTTTTATTTCTATCGATGTGTATTTATACACCACGGATGAAATTTCAATGCAAGTGTAATGAAAACAAACGAATTGATTTATTTTATCGGCGGCAAAACATCTCCGAAATGTTTGGTTTTTTAGTTTTATTGATGTTCGTGCCGGAATAATGTATATACGTGGCGGCAATGGTACAGACATTGGAAATTCTAAATTTAGATAAAGGATCCTCGCCGAAAATTCGAAATGTGTAAGTGAAAGTAAACACAGCGCTAATAATAAAAAGGCTTTTCCCCAATATATTTTGTATGAATGCTATAACAAACGAGGGACCGCGCGGGAATCAGCAGAATGTTTGTTTTTGATAAAGTGATATCGCCGGCTATTTATGATTCTACAATAACTTTTAAAAATGGGTAGCAGATGCGCTTATAGAGATAAATTTCGTGTTTTACTATAATTACACTTGCGTTTCTATTGTTCAGTTTTCCCTCGTTGCAGTTTAGGTCGAAAAATTACATTTGCGTTAATATTCATGTTTTTAAAAGCATTATAATTAATTTGCACTTTTAATTTTATTGCTTTATTAATTAACCTTAAAGCGCTGGATTTTCCTTATAAAGGTTCCTCCACACTGGCGCGATTGACCCATGCCCATAGTATAATGCTACATGTAACAATACAACTATATATAAGAATGTAACAAACATATTTCTTTCTCATAATCCACGAATTGCATATATTCACATTTACCTAGCTAATAGGCAAACATTAACTTGTGAGTCTTATAACAAAACAGCAGTAGTGTTCTAATTTTTACTATTTCTCTTTATTTTGGCCTTGCGGTACGCCACGATAACAATGTTGTAAAACTTAATAATACTTAACATATATTTTACCGAAATTTTAACAGCAAAAACCACATCAAATTTCTGTAAAGAAGAAAACATAAAACATTAACCCGATATAATGTTATTATGATCGAGCAATTACGTGGTTAACTGAACACGTACAAATCCAATGCGACGTGAAATATCTACTTTAAGCTATTGTCAAATAAAATGAACCATCCTTAGAACCAAATCAACATCAATTTTTTGCTAAGCTCGAGTATATTCGAGTATGAAATAGAGAATCTATTTCACTAGCATTAAAATGATGGCTTATTACTAAAAATGTTTCCTTTTACTGACATGAAATGATATGTTTCTAGTCAAAAAAATATCTATTTTTATGCTGTATTAATTTACTGATATAGGTACTTACATAAGTTTTCGGGATAAAAGTCAAAGTTGGATTTGTTTTGAAGTGAGCAGTGAACTCAAAATAATTCTGAACGCATTACAAACAATCAGAGACCAATTCGAATAGAAATGTCATCTACAACTAAAAGACATTGTTACGTTGGTGTAAGTGATTTTGCCGCAGCTGTAGAATCGGAAGACAAGATAGAAGATGAAGGTAGTCAAAAGCATAAGGAATTTCTTTACAAATATAAACAATTGTGAATCACTGTTTGCTTACTGCTGCAATATTTTTTGGCTAAGCCTTTATCACTTTGATAATTTTATTTCGAAACGATGAAATATAAAATCCAACAGCTTTATTTTTAAATTCATATCGCACCTCTGAAGAAAGAATGTGTAGAGAAACAAATCAACAGTACGGCATGTTATACCTGTGACCAACATCTTAAAAAAATATTCCCAAAATAGTAAGAAAGCTTGTATTTATTGCCATTATAAGACATTATAAGAAGAAGTAGAGAAACAAAAAATACTGATCCTTATATTCTCTTATTGATACTCCGCTATTTTCTGAGTACATATCCAGAGACAGACACTTTCTTCTGTTTCATTTGTTTCACTTCAATAACAATTTCAGTCTCCTAGCTTTAATAATTCAGCCATTTGCGAAAAGCAATCAAAGAGGTTTTCGATTTCTTTGAAATTGTTTGCATTGGCAAACGTTAAGTCTTCTTCAAAGGAAGACAGTTTTTAATAATATATCCTTTCAAAGCTTAGGAATAAAAGCCCTCATAATTTGGGAGTATAAAATAGGATATGATAAAGATGTTCATAGATAATTGCTAATAATAGGGTCGTACATTACGGATAGATAATTAGTATTCTAGCTAGATTTTTGGCCGATCTCGTCGGTATATGTAATTGTTAGACAGATATGTAAAAGAATGAGGGTCGTGAAAACAAATAAAAAAACAGAAATGTTTATCTTTACGAGTCTTGATAAAAATTAAATGAAGCAAACTGGTAAACAAGAAAAAAGAAACGAAAGATGGAACCTAGTTACATTCTACAGCTTAACTCTAGTATGCGATCCCTTGACTGATCAGACATGATGCTCAATTCAATAAAATAGGTGAGAAAATTAATGAAATAGTATAAAATACTCTTCTTGGGTTAGCTATTCTGGAATTTAGAACAATACATAATGTAAAAATTGGAAAAAGTCAACCCATAGCAGCTGTTAGAAGAAGATACACCATTCACTTTTATTTATACGAATCAATGAAACCGATTTCAATATGTGCTGCACACTATAAAAGTGTCCTCTTACCTAAACAATACAATACAGAGCTAGGGCCAATAAATAAGCAGTGATTGACAGATACTAACTCACCACATACTTTGGTATCTAAGATTTATGCATTTTAACACAAATAATGGGCAATTCGCATATTTTATTTTGTTTTCTAAAGTCTGATGCAAATAATTAGTCCCGAATATTTAGATGGAAATATTTACATAAATCGCATTTAAGAGATGTTTATTGTTATACTTTCTTAATACCATTGGCATGAGAAAATGCTGCTTCTATGGCACTGAAAATCAAGTAATAGACCTTATCAATGAAGATAATATTTTGCCATGCTGCAAAGGCTTTGAATTATCATGAAAAACAAAGATTTCAGATTTCGGTAGTTTATCATTAAGAAAATTAGGATGTGGTAGCAGCGGGAGATGTGGTATCAACTAGTTTTTTTAGGCAAAGAAAAAAATAATCATTATAAATCCAAAACCAATGAATTCTGGTCTGAAGTACCAAAGGACCACAAACTTGCCTCACTATAAGGCTAATCAATATGCTTCGCATATTCACAAAAATGTACCCTACTTTACGATGTACAATTTCAACATTAGAATAATAATCCTCAAATAAATCAAAAACATGTGATGGACTTCACCAGTGCTCTTTAGTAGTCAGAAGAAGTTACTGCAGAACCGCTCATCAAATTTTGTTTGAAAGTAGCACACAACGTTTCTCAGTCTAAGTGAAATATTTTAATGATTCCGTAATTTTTTATTGCGAAAATTAATTAATCCATTACACAAATCATCGGCACAGCCTCTGAGGTATAAGACTTACTCTATTAATCAACTTGTTTTGAAAGTAACTCTTTTGTGCCCCATATGCCCTTTATTTACCTTCCTTTTCCCCATACAACCAATGCTGGCTCTGGCTACGGTTGGGCTGGTAAATGTGCGGACGTGGATAGACGGGTATAGAGTGAGTAAAAAACTGATTTTAAAATTAATTACGGCTGACCTGATGGCAGCCGCTACGTTTTCCACAAGAAAGATATTAGTAAATCAATAATTTAGGACCTCCATGCGTTTCCATACCTGTGTATGCGACCTAATAGCTGTCAGCAGTTTGAAACATTTGTGTAAGGTGTAATAAATGTGATAGATGGCACTCGATGTCCGGAGGATATAATGATGGATGGGTAGTGCAAATATCCAAAATTACCTACGGTTATAGCATTTTGAGCGTGCAACATGGATGTATTATATTGTGCAAATGGTTGGGCGTAGGTTGTAGTTGTAATTCATGTCGTGTATGAATGTTTATTAGCTGCAATATTGAATACTATCGTGTGCAATAACTGCACATCTTAGTTTAAGAAACTGCCCTTAAAACAAGTTTATAAAATAACTCCAATTTAAATCGCATCTGTGTTTATATCCTGCTCTAAATATGCATTGTTTTTATAGTTCATAGCGCTTACCTACGATTGATTGCTTCCTTCATTAACAGATAATTTTCTAACGGGTTCTTAACACCTCTTTATGTAAACTGTGTTCCCGGCAAAATTTCCTCAGTAAAAATAATTTTATCTTTGTTAATAATTTAATACTCCGAAATTATTATTGATAGGCTATACATATTTAACTAGCTTGCCAAAACTGATCAACTGATGCAACAATTCAAACTTAATACGTATTGCTGTAATTTCATTTTTAATACGCTACTGACCATTACAAAGCATAACTTAACGATAATCAACCTCATATTGCCTTATGAATAAATAATGAAAAATATGTACTTCTAATGCGCTTCATTAATTATTAATAGTTTCCAGATTAGTAGTTCGTCATTTCTGTATACGACCACAATAGGTATTACATAAAATATGAATTTTGTAATACAATTGTGTTTAAAAACATTAAATACTTTTGCAGCACTTTTCCTACCAAATCAAAGAAGTGCATATATTTAGCTAAAACTGTTCTCATTTTGTTATGAATTTTACATATAGAGGTAAAAAGTGCATTCTAGCAGTACAACAAATTTTATTTGCCTTCTACAATTTAGATCGACATCTTTTGCTTAAACAAAAATTAAGTAAATATGTAAAGTTTATATTAAAAGGAATGCATTGTCAGATAAATATATCAAGTTTTTGACGTGACAGGAAAACTACTGCAAAAGTACTTTTTAAAATATACCAGGTGCGCAACCTTAAAATGTCGTTTTTTCATGAAAAAATATGCAATTATATAAGAACAATGGTAAAACATTTTTTATTCAAAGTTTTGGCCGTCGCTTTTTACACATTTTCTCCATCTCTCGAGCAATTTATAGATTCCATTCCAAAATAAAGCTTCAACTTTCATTGATACCCATTCATCGAGCCATTTTTGTACATCCTCGAAAGTCTTGAAGTGTTGCTCAGCCAGTGCGTATCCCATTGATGAGAAGAGGTGATAATCAGAACACACCTGGTCTGGTGAATACGGCGGATGGGGTAGGAGTTCCCAACCAAGTGAAGAAAACGTTTCTTTGACCACTTTGGCTGAATGTGCAGGAGCGTTGTCATGCTGCAGAATGACTTTGCCGTGACTTCGAGCCCATTCTGGGCATTTTTCGCTCAATGCGTAGTTTAAATTTATCATAGACAATATTAACTGTTTCATCGAGTTTGAGAAGCTCGTAGTACATTGCTCCCTTCTGATCCCATCACACACACACAGCATTGTCTTTCTTCCAAAACGATCCAGTTTTGTACTCGATGTTGATGATTATCCTGGCATTACTCACGATTTCTTACGTTTAAGATTTTCAAAATATAACCCGATGCAAAATATCTCTTTCTTTTGTGGCATAAATGCAGCACATCACATTTATTTTTTCGTCTTTCCAGCTGTAGTTCGTTCAGTTTGTGTGGAACCCATTTTCCAACCTTTTGAATCTTCCCCATGGCTCTCGGAAGATATGAAATGGCTTGCTGAGTGACATTCAACTGCTCCGCCATCATTTATTGTGTTTGTGTATCGTCTTCGTCCAATAATTTCAGGTTCTTTCTCAATAACATTGAAATCGTCACTTTTGAAACGTTGAAACAGCGTTCACAAGTCTCATGGTTATGTTGGATAAAATTATTTTTAAGCGTTTTAAGCTAAATAGGAGAAATAACCTTCTCATTTATACAAAAAGTTTAGGGCCCTAGGGCTGAGTATATACTGCTGAAAATCATTCTGATATTAACGAAATAGACATTTTAAATACCCATCTTATAGTGTAACCTATATGTTGTCTGTATCCGTCGACATTTTTCTAATTATCTGGCTTATTTTATACTGCTTTATTGCAAAACAAAGATTTCATTGTCACTGCCACTCTTTAAAACAATCAATTGGATAATACACCTGGAGATGAACATATCTCTCTGCCGTAAGAAAAGAAGGTAAAGATGCAACAGATAGTTGCACTCAAAATGTATCAACGGAACATATTTTCTCCATTTTGTCCATTAGAAAGCTGTTTTTGAACAGGCTGCTGCGTTTGCTCCCAGGGGACCAAATAATACATATATTTCTGAACGCTGCTCAGAGCTATTTTGGCAAGCCAAGGCTTTTTGTCGTTGGTGTGTAACATTAGACGAGACTTGGAAATACCACTGCATACAATTCGATGAACTTGGCTCAAAGTAATCAAAAATGCAGCAGTCATCTGGCAAGTGTATATTTTGGGACTTACATGGAATTTTTATGAATCGACTACGTTGAAAACGACCGCATCATAAATAACGGTCGGTATATGGCACAAAAGAAGCGTTAAATATAGGAAATCACAAAAAAGAAGAAAAAAGAGCTCTATCTCTTTTAAAACATTGCGTCATGTCCGAATTTGTGGCCTATCTTGACCAAACTGCGCAGAATACACTTCGAGCTGCTTCCGCACCTGCCATATTCACCAAATTTAGTGACATTTATTTGTTCGTAGACTTGAAAGAACTGTATTTCTCGAAAAGATTTGGCTTGATTGAACAGGTGATCGTCGAAGCAGAATCATAGACATAAAAAGTATAATCATATTTTTGCTTGACAAAATTGCAGTTGTCCTTATTCCGAGTCTAAAATTCTTCATGTACTTTCTATATTTTCTTTTTCCAACTATTGAGTTGTAGTCATCTAGTATTGATACGATATCTCGTAACTTTCTCAGCAGTGCATTATTTACTTCATTATAAAACAACTCTTGTGCTTTAGCTTATTTGGCGTCTATTGATGGGGCAACTGTTATGATGATTTTCAGTTAACACATGCATTTAATGACATGTTAACATGCTAGCAACTAAACTTTTGTAAGTTTTGAACTAAATGTGAAGGTACATTTGCAGTACGAAACGCTAACATAGCCACTATTGTCCCAACTTACATGAACTCTATCTAAGATATTCAATTGTTATCAACGAAATATGCAACCCAGTTAATTCTAGTTTATAAATATCTTGCGTATGACACTTAGTGCAGCTTAATTCCCCTTAAATAATCATAAGATGAAAAATCCTGCAATTGTATATCAATAAAGTTTGGCACACATGATCTATTGTAATACATAAGAGGTTATTAGTTTTTACAGATATCGAACTCAAGTTTTTAACTGTGGATTTCAATGACGCTAATTCCACGCATATCTTAAAATACAAATCAAATACCTTTTACTGTACTATTGACACATTTATCATAGCAACTACCATTAATAACATACATTTTTATGTTGCTGACTTTGCTTTACTATAAATTTCAGCCGATATACTAATAAAAAGCGCAAAAAGTAAACAACGGAAAAAAATTTAATAGCTACGGAACTCTGTAAATCCGCCCTACGAAAACCGATCAGCAGCATGCAAAATTTAACAGCTACTATACATGTAATTATTTAGTAATATGCAAATTACCTTATACATCTGGTTTGATGATAGTCTCATATGGAGGCGGTTCCTCGTCAATCAACTTGAGCCTCACTGTTTCTGCTGCAGAGTCGTAGACAGCCGTCGGCACGGTCGGAACCAATACGTTCTCCACTTCAACACTGTCGGTTTTCAAAGGGGGTGGAGGTGTTGTCTTTCGTTCCCGAATCGAAGCAGCTCTGTGGACCCCGGAAGGGAGTAGAGACTCCTGTTGTGTCTCGTTGTTTCCGTTGCAGGTCCTCTCAGATCTCCAGTTGCCCAGTCTTCCGCTAGGGGGCACTCTAGCTGAAGACGTGTCGATGCAAGGAAGCAGCTGCTTGAATTCTTTGCGAAAATTCTCGTTGAGCCAGGCGTAGAGGAAAGGGTTGTAGCAGGTTGAAGACATGGCCATAGAATGAACCATGAAGAAGCTCAAGAAGTAATACTTCCAGTTCATTATTTGGCCGTGAAAGTCGTTTATTATGTTGATAACGTTGAGAGGCAACCATGAAAGGAGAAAAATGACTACCATGGCTATGAGCATTCTGTTGGTACGTTTCTTCCTCTCGCGATCGGCTTCTTCTTTTCTAGAATTTTTGGAGCCTGGTTTGGATCTGGCTCTGTCATTTAGACGAATGGAGACGCAAATGTAGCAGAAAGCGATTAGGAAGAATGGTATAATGAATTGAAAGGTAGTGGTCAGGCCTCCAAAGATTTTGCGGTACTTTTCGGAAGGAAATTCTTCTTCGCAAAAGTATCTGCTCTCATTATCAGTTTTGATAGTCATATAGATTCCATAGGGAAGTGTCACCATAATAGAAGCCATCCAAATTACGAAAATGATTATGATGCAAGTGGATAGCTTCATCCTTGGATGGAAGGGGTAGATGATGACGAGAAATCTATCGATGGCTATTGACGTCAAAGTCAACGTTGAGATATAAACACTTGATGCTTGTGCGAAAGGAACCAGGTGACAAATGACGCTACCAAAGACCCATTTTCCTAAGAACGTGTAGAGAGGTGTAAAGGGTACAGCTAAGACACATAGCAAAATATCTGATAAAGCCAAATTGGTGATGAATAAATTAGTTACAGTTTGCATGGCTTTATTTTTGAAAACGACGTAGCAAACTATGACATTTCCAAATATTCCTAACACGAAGATTATTGTGTACAGGATTAAAAATAAAGCTTGCACAACAACATTGTCTATTATATCATTGGTAGTTCTATTAACATTCAATTCCTGCACTATACCGGTGCTATTATTAAAGTTTCCATTTAACACCTCCATTTTTGCGCCGTTCTGCTTAGCAACAGTATTTTTATACACTTTGCATATAGTTTATTTAAACAACCACTTTAGTTTCAGTTTCTAATTAATCACTGTCTATTAAAACATTGAATTTTAAATCAGTTAAACAGGAAACTGCAGCCGAATATTTACACCACACTTTTTAAGCACTTACAGTGTTTTATGTACAAAACATTTAGAAATAGTTTTTCTTGAATCACTTTTTAATAAGTTACTCGATTAATTAATACAATCGATAGTAAAAATATATTTTGAAACTTAATATATATTACAAATTTGGCTAAGTTTTGTGTCTTTTTCTCGTTTTAACAGTCATCGTGTTACACAAACTGGTTTAAGAGTCTTTGGCACCTTTAAGAGAAAAAACAAAATCGTTAACATATTCGCGTTGATTCGTGCTAAACACAAATACAAACATTTACAAGTAATTATAAAAATGTAGAATAAAATACGTTAAGGTAATTTGCTGTAGAAGGCGAAATGTGAGATGCACTTTATTCATTAGATCTTTTTGTTACTGTTTGGCTTTGCAAACAAAACCCCAATGGAAATTTTAGATAAAACGGATCATTTATTCCATTGATTTTAATTTGAATTCAATATCAAAAGAAAATAAATACTTTGGCCTGCACCAGTCGAAATGTCACTAGGAGAGGAAATATTGCCTCGCATTTTATATCACATTTTCCGGATGCGAATTTATGTTCAAATGCGCGTACAAAAATGTAAATCTCGCTCAAAATTCGGTGTTATTCTGACGCAAGCACATTGTTGTCTTTAGTTAAAAGTAATTAAACTAATGATCTAAATATTCAAGCCTGTGGGCGATAAATTTGAAATATGTTTTAAAATATCTAATACCAGAAGCAAACAGGATCCTCAAAGGAAAGCCTGACATTATATTACTAAGCCTAAGCAGAAAAGTTTGCAACAATCATTTTTTAACAATTTTTAAGCTCCGTGATGTAAAATTAAATCCTCTTTGAAAGGAGCTAGTGCCCAACTAAATTCAATTATTTTTTAATTAAGAGTGAAAAGTTTCAAATAATTAAAAGTACAACAGTTAAAAATGTATTGATTCGAAATTATAAATATTAAACCATCACGATTGTTTGCCTTTTGCGCTGCAGCTTTTTCAACGTAGTAAGAGTGTGAAATTTTAAACACCAAAAGCAAACGAACGCTTGAAATTGAAAGCGGAAAACTTTTTTATTTAATTTACTAGACTTACCAACTTTCATTCTCTCCACACTGCATAAACGACAAATTTTATTAACTGGAGAACCTTGGACCGTGGTTTCAAGGAATAACAAATATTAGATAATAGCGGTTTATCAATTTTTACATTAACCGCTTCTGGTACATTTTTAGATAATTTTAATTGTCCTGTTGTTGAGTTTCCTTGATAACACTTTTTGTTTGTGTGCAACGTTCGTGTCGTATAGGAATTTTTACATTAAGTTTTTAATTAATTGCAGAAATTTTGAAACTCTCGAATTATCCATTTTCACAGAAATATGGTTTAGAGGTCTACTTAATATCACAGAATACTTTATCTTAGAAGAAGCACAATTAAACAAGATAATTAGATTTAAGAATTCAGGAAAGACCAACAATTTCATTTACAACTTAAGGTTTTACCGACTGCTTAAAAAATAAATCTTGTAAGAGCATGTTTCAAAAATACCTAGAGGCTACTAATTTGTGGTATGTAGAAAATAGAGGGTGATGCGTTTATCATTTCCTAATGAAATTTTACGTAAAAAAATCCAAAGACAAGTTTTCTTTCATGAGTTTGCATGTGCTAATGAGCCACGGATATAATTACTACTGGAGACATGAAGTAAGTCTTCTATTTTTAGCCTCGGAATAATAACTCTTTTTAACACGTTAAAACTGGTGCCATATGAATATTTTTGAAAATATTTTATTCTTAGTGCATGTAAATTATAAACATTTTTAATGCTGTAAGTCAATTTATATTAATTTCATTGAAGGCTTATAAAAACTCAGTGAAAGTATTTTCAACCATTTTAATTATATTCCATAATTTATACACTAAAGAAAATACATAGCATAGGCTGCAACATTCTTAATAATGTTTTTCAACTCGTTTTGTTATAATATATATTAGCAACAATTTTGGACCCATATTTTACTCTCGAAAGTTTAAGTCTAAAATAGTAGTAAAACCGTTTTGGTTTTTGTTTTTTAATACTCAATTGATTGAATAAAATAATTCCACAAAAAACTTCATTTTATTTTATATATATGGAATTATTTTATTCAATCAATTGATTACTAATTTGTTACTAATATATATTATAACAAAACGAGTTAAAAAACATTATTAAAAATGTTGCAGCCTATGTTATGTATTTTCTTTAGTGTATAAATTATGGAATATCATTAAAATGGTTGAAAATACTTATATTATTATTATATACTTATATATATATATATAAATGAACTTTCAAGCTACTTGTGCAAGAGGATATTAACAATATTTTAATGATAAAACATTTCTTAGCATTTTGCATTTTTTAAAATTGTTATTCTCATAAGGGAAATTGTATGTTAGTTGAATTTAACTCTATTTGAGGCTACAGTTATCATTAGTGAGAATACTTTGTTTATTTAAATCAAGTTCGGCCTTTGCATTTCGCTCTATCAGAAATTTGTAATTTTGATCTATTTAATTTACATTTGTAGCCAAGATTATAGTGAAGACAGTTAAAGAAAAATCTTTGCATACGAATATTAGTATTATTTTGTAGATTCCATTCTGTATTCGATCGTCATGTTTATGTAAATTTTTTTCATTATGACTAAATTTTTTCTTAGATGCTGCACTATCTACTGTCAGTCATTTTTATTGGCAGTCTGCTTTCTTGTATTTTTTATACAGATTTTTTATCACATATTTGAATTTAATTCCACCGCTATTAATTATGTTTGATATTAAGACAAATAAAATCATGTGCAAGCACTCGATCTATTTTCAAATAATTCGTGATTCTAGTCCATTTTTAGTTTCATTTGTGTTGTTTCAGCTTCAAACCAGAATTGACAAAATCAGCGAGATTACTTTAAATTATTTAATTTTTAAACAATTAAAATGATATTACCAATGTCGTATTCATTTATTTAATCAAATACAAAAATGTTCACGTTTTGCAATTATTTGAATATACACCTATACACCAGCTATGAATATTAAAATGTTTCACCATGACTAAAAACAAATTTAGTCAGGATGGAAAAGCCTCTCAAAAGTTGCTCTTTATAGAAAGTGACGTAATTACCTAGTAATTTTGAAAACTTGTGCAATGTAAAGGTTTTATTGGTTTATTAATTTTATGGGCTTGCTTATAAAAAAAATTGGAAAAGTTATTCATTTACTACGTGATAATGTGAAAGCATTTAAATTCATACGTGATACGGAAATAAATATATTTTATTAATTTTATTTAAATATTATTTGCTTAACTAAGTTATTGTAAAACTTAGTAAAGCTTTATAAACTAACATTGTATGTAAATTGCTTCATCGTTATATTCACATTATAAACATAAGCAGAGCGTGGCAGTTTTCATGATATTATAACAATTTCCACTATTTTAAGCCGAGACTAGTACATTACTGTTACCTTATAGCATCAAATATTCAAAACAATACAATTCTTTCATCTCACATGATTATCCATGAAAATTACGACGAGTTTCTTCTAAAATAAATTATAATGTTATTTATTTATTCTAGTGTCCAATTCTACATATACCCTTGCAGGTTAAGGGGTATAATAATTAATAAATTGTTCCAAAACTTTATAGCTTCCAGCTCTGCACAAGCAAACTCGTAATCTCAAAAATATGTGCTTTCAGCGAAGCTTTATATATAATATACTTTTAGCAGTTTAAATTGAGCGAATTACGACAATTATGTTCTTGTTTACAGTTTATAACAGACAACTAATCAAATTGCTTACAAATAGTTAAAAAAAATTGTATCGAAACATGGCAATTATTAATGTCTATCAAATCATATTCAGCTAGCTTTACATAAAATTCTAAATCATAGGATTGAATAGAATCCACTTTGCGGTGCAATTATTTTACAGAAAATCGGAAATTTTCTTTGCAAAACAAATTTCAGTGAAAACTAATAAAGTGTTTAATATTTTGATTTAAAATACATAGTTGCAATTAATGCACAGATCTATTATTCTACAGGTTGAAAACTTAAGACTAAATAAATACAGATTCAAATAGACACGTATCGTTAAAGCTCGAACTCATCAGCACATGCAAATACAAAAATAGTTAATTTCTTTAGTAGCTTCAACCTTTTCTATTCAAATTGATTTTGCAAAAATAAAAATAAAGTTCGTCAATAGACTTAGCTAAATACTCTCAACCATTAAATCATTCTAGATTTATACATCAGTCATTTCAAGTCAATCAGGTTAGAATATTTTTCTCTTGAATTCTTTGGCGAAAAGAAGTGAAAAGTTCTGAAGGCCAATACACCAAACTTATTTAACAAGTTAGAATATAAATTTACGAAAATACGAATACAAATACGAAATTTCTTAAACTCGCGCAAGAGAAGGTCGGAACTTTTGCAGTTGCTAGTTATAGGTATGTTTCTACATACATAATGACATTTATATATCAGAGTTTAGATACATTTTAAAATTATTAGGAAGCAAATAGATGGATGTGTTTTTAAACTAAATTTGAAAAATTATTCAGTAAACACTTGAATGTGTTAATCCAATATCTATGGCTTCTTAGGTTTTGAAATAATTATTCTTTGACAAATAGTGATTTACAAGATTGTGTATTAAACAAAGTATGAGAGACATAGTATGCCAACCACTCAAAGTAAATTCAGTTCATTAAATGTGATACTCCGTGTTTCTCCTTATGTATTTGGTAAATATGCGAGAATTACTCAGCATAATTACTTTGCATGATGACGGATATAATTATTTGAGTGTGAAACATCAATTTGAGTATATAGAAGATTTAATGGATATAGGCCGATTACCATCAACTTATTTGTGCAAAGGCTTCAATATTTACATTTAGTATGCGTCAATAAATCTATTTCCAGCGATACAATTCAACAACATTTGAACCTAATATTGCTTACAAGATTATTTGTTGTACTGGAGAGAAGTGCTTGTAAATATTTGAAAGGAAATACAGATTTGCAGAGTGAAACCTTTTAATTGCAAAAATATTCAAAATCAGCTTTGAGATTATCATGGGAAATATTAATTATAACTTAAAACATAAAAACGGTGCACTTATATCCCCTCCAATTTCTTAATCTACGAACTAAAGAACAAATATATCATTAAAAAGTAATGTATAATGTAATGAGGAATCAAAAAATTATATTCTAATAAGCAAAAAGTATTTGCTATCTTTACCTCTACCAAAAATATTCATTGTTTCCGCATTTATAAGTCCTCATGTAGCATATCCACCACAAACCTAAGAACAAAGCACATCTCATTTCATCATTTGGTAGCTATTAGAAAAAAGTACACAGAGGACAACAACGAGAGTTTGAAAAGGTCACGACATACACCAGCTACACCCAAAGAACATCATCACTCAAAAATACTTTCAGTTTTAAGAAGAAAGGCTTTGAGTAATGATATTCGAATCTTACCACAGGTAGCGTACAAATATCCTTAGGTTTTTATCTTCTCGGGGCCTTTGTGATGTAAATGGTTAAAAGGATTATAGGTTAAACTCTTGTGTCTGAGGAATTTTTTCGGCTATTGGCTCCCTAGGTTCTAGGTGCTTATTTGGGGAGATATACGTTGTTGACTGGAGGAGGGTATCTAAGGTTCTTTCGTCGTTGTTGCAGAATCTATTACTACCTCGATTGAAGCATGGCAGGATTTGTTTGAATTCTTTCCGGAAGTTTTCGTTGAGCCAAGCATACAAAAAGGGATTGTAACAAGTGGAAGAAACTGCCATGGTGTGGGCCAGGAAGAACAACAAATGGAAATATTTTCCAAAATTAAGGAAGATTTGAATTACGTTGATTAGATTGAGAGGAAACCAACAGATGCCTATTATGGCCACCATTGCTATAAGCATCCTATTAGTCCTTCTCTTTTTCTCTCTGTCTGCTTCTTCCTTCCGAGCGCTTTTCGTCCCAGGCTTTGATTTAGCCCTTTGGTTCAAGCGTTTAGAAATGCGGAAGTAGCAATAGGCTATTATGCAGAATGGAATTCCAAATTGCATTGTGAGAGTGGAAACACCAAAAACTATTTCCACTGTCTCTGTCCAGGCTTCTTCGCAGACTTCAACGCCTTCGTTGAATTTGACTTCCATGCATATTCCATAAGGAAGAGTTATTAACATGGAGAAAATCCAAATGCCTAAGAGGATGAAAAAACAAGTGGATAACTTCATTCGTTGTCTTAAAGGATGGAGTATAACGAAATATCGATCGATGGCGATGGCGGTAAGGGTTAATGTGGATACGTATACGCTGGTAGCCTGTGCGTAAGGGACCAAATGGCAGATTACGCGCCCAAAAATCCATTTGCCTATGAAGGTGTAAAGCGGAGTGAATGGAACGCAAAGAGAACAAAGTACAATGTCAGACAAGGCCAAGTTTGTGATGAACAGATTGGTTACGGTTTGCATGGCCTTGTTGGAATAAACGATGTAGCAGACGAGGATGTTTCCGAATAGCCCTAGGAAGAAAATAATGATGTAAAGGATGTAGAAGATAATTTGGACTAGGAGGTGGTTTGTTATGTCCTCTTCTTCTTGGGCAGCAGACATTTTTATTGGGTTTTAATTATTTTTGGGGTTGGTGGATTTGGATTTATTCAACTCAATCCTGAAAATGTAAGTAAATACATCAATTTTATTATGGGTGCTATATGGATTATGTATTGCATTCATTTGATTATGTAGTGTAAATTGTGAACTGTAAATAAATAGTTTAATTTATTATACTATATATTATACTATACTATCAACTCATATAGGCAAATTGAACAGAAAGTGGCTTAATTGATATTCTGTGTTCTCTGGAACATTTTATATTTTACAAAAACGATGCTGGGAGAGTTCTGACGCAATGGATTTGTTGCTGACGTTGACAGTGATTTTAATTTTATCAGTTTTTATTCAGAAAACGTTCCATTTCCTTATCAATTCAACATAAAAATAACGTTTCTCTTAATTCTTACGGAGAAACGAAATGAAAAAAGCATAAGGCTACCGTGGAGATTTAAAAATATCCCTGGGGAAAATAGGCCCATCTAGAAGCAAAGTAAACCAACCGCCCCGGATTCATTATTTACACCTACTTAACTTGCATTATTCAGCCAGACAGATAAATTGGGGGGCGTCAAGACTCTTAATCCTATTTAAGGATGCTGAATTTTATTTGGAAAAAATTGTCTTATAAGGGAAAAAGCTTTTAAGAAGTTCTTTGATACTCGTATTGGTTTATTAGTTTTCTCTCTTAAGAATTATGAATTGTTTATTAAATATGAATTTTTCTACTTTAATTTATATTTGGTTAATATCATTAGTTATTTGTATTACGATTTTTGTTCGGTTAAAATTTTTAGACGGTTCCGAGGAAGCTGTAATTGATCTCCTTCGTCTACTGCATAATTTAAACTGGCTGTCAGGTTTCTAATATAAAAATTGTTAAGCATGAGAATGGTTTTGAAACTGAAAACATGAAGTCACTACAGGATTATGTACGATTTTGCTTTTCCAGTTTGAAGAAAATAAGATTTGAATAGACTACAATGATATTAAGATCTCATTAAATAATATTCGCTCTTGGTTAAGTCATATTTATTCCCTTAAAAACCGTAGTTTAGTGAGACAAAATACACCGAAAACTTGAAAAAGGTTACTTCTCATAGGCGCTACCTCCAGGTACAAAATCAGATCATTGAATTAAAATTACGAGTAGTAAATACCAATCGATTGACACACATTACACATGACTTTCACATCGGTATTTTTTAGCATGAATTCCTAAATTTTTCCAATTAAAAGACAATATTTACAGCAAATACCTGGAAACTCATTTTAGTTAGGATTAAATGAGTTGCGGATTCAGATTTCGTTCGCACATCAAATGCAACCAACCTTGCCATGAAAATATTTAATAAGCAAATACCAATCAGAAAATGTATTGTATGTAGATTTTGGCGCATCGATAAAAGCCTCAAACGTCCATCTGTATATCGGCAGATTTTTAGCATGTTTATAAATACGGATGGATTTGACGGGACAAAATATGTCGATATTGTTTGATCAAACCGCGCGCTTTCAACCTGATGGTTATAATGAAACACAAAACGATTAGAGGAGATAAAAAGTACTCAATTCTGAAAATAGGATGGCAACTTTAAGAGGGTCTTATGTGCGACGCAATATTGCAGCTAATTTACTCTTAGAGATTTCAGAGCATAAATCAACAATCTCCCTAGTTGCAAGTAAATTACAGGCAATTTACCGCAACATGCTCATCAATTATTTTACAACACTCCATGACACAAAGCTAGTTCGGGGGTTATCTAAAAGACCAAACATTAATCACTGTAATAACACCAATCCAAATATTAGTACATCATGTAATTCTGTTTTAAGCTGTTTACAATATTCTATCATGCCTTATTTACAATTACTTATTGTGACTTGAAACAAATGGACCCTTCGCTAAACGACACTATCTCGGACAAATCGCGATCTTCTAAAATAACTTTAGTTCCCTGGACGTAAATTCCACCTTCTTCGATCAACGAGAACGTAGAGTCGTAAATAAGAAATTTACATCCACTATTCATAGCCAAATGGATACCATCTGTCTTCACAACGCCCACATTAACACTTTTAAAATCTACAGTTTCCATGTTCTCCAAGTGGAGAAATCCATTCGGCTCGATTCTGCCAATTGAAACGTTTATAAAAGCTATGCTGTCCAACTCTTGCATAGGTGGAGCGCATTTCATTCCTTTTATACCAGAAAAATGCAAAAAAGCACCACTTGGGATCCTTTCCACCCACAGAATATCCTTAAAGATCATAATTTGAGGATTTTGATTCCACACGTCGGCGATAAAATCCAATGTAGTAGCATTAAAAACCTTCAAGACCAATAGGGAGCTTTGGGTTTGCGGGCAATGAAAGCTCAGGTTTAAAAAGGGACAATTTTGAATGGTAAGAATTTTCGTGTTGGGAACTGCGCGGAAGTGATAAATCCAAATTTCGATATCCTGCAACAAAGCAGTGTTTGCAGAAAGCCCGCAGAAGAGATTTCACTCACGTACCTCGTTTCTTTTATACGACAATTTGTCGCAATCGAAAATAACTTCTTGCGATGACGAACCGAGCTGGTTACAGCTAAATCCCTCTCTTTGGCAGTCGTCCATGAAAATTCTACGACTTTCCTCAAACTTAGATATTACAGCCAGTAAAATGATGAAAAACGTGAACTTCATCGTTTTTTTTTACGTTTTGCTTCGATTAAAATTTCAAGAAGACTGATCGCATTCAAGTTATAAAACTGCTCACCTTCAAGATATATAACATTACCCTTTATTAAAGCTGAAATTAATACATTGTTTACAATTAAATATTATGTACTTAGTACTCATTTAAATTATAAGCAAATTTTAATAGGTAAGATGTTTTTCCAATTGTTACTCTTTGGTTGGTCTATACTACTTAAATGTAAACAAACAATAATTGGAATACGAATACCCAAGCAGCAAGAGTGGAGTTCTAGTTAATGCATGTGTGTTAGTTTGCCTGTGGTTAAATAGAGAATCCATTAAACCGGACGCAAACAGCGTGTGAAAAGCGATAAATGGATATAGAAAGAACTAAAACTTTTTCATTGGATAAAAGCGTTTTTATCGTCAGATTTTCTTTCAGTGGCTGGGGATTATAAATGGCTGCTGTTCTTCCTACAATCGTTGTATATTTTTTAAGCGGTGGAAAAGTCGTATAAAAATGTCCTGTTTCTGAAAATATCTCGAGCTGAGGGTTATGAGAAATGTCTCGTCAGTTTTTGCACCCATTTTATCCCCAAGACTTGCATAATACTGCCCTATAACTTACAACACCCGCTTTAAAATGTCAAAGCTGATACCTCGCTTAGTTTAGCTTAGAAACGTGAGTTTTCGTTTGATTTGTCGATAGATACTTAGTCAAACACTTTTTGAAAGTACGAAGTGCTTATTTTGATGTTTAATATGTAAAACTGTTAGTAGTAAAAAAATTGACCTCCAAATTTTCTATGAATTCTGATGTAATGCAGAGGAGCCAGTAAACACAACGAGAATGGATTCAATGTCGTTTAATAAGAGAAAAAGAAATTGAGTCTGGAAGATTTTTTAAAGACAACTCAGATTATTAAGTTAGAAATCACACTGTGTAGATATACTGCTTTTCTGTGGCAACAAATACATCGAATTAAATTCCAAAATTCAAATGAAAAATACAAGGTATTTAAATGTTCTGCTAATTTTACCAAATTACAGACCAATAATATATGGTTGAAATTGTTGGATGTAAAATGTAATGATCGTTGGACAATCACATATTCTCTTTTGAACAAAAATATAAAGTTTTGTGTTGGATAAGCGTCATTTGTGGGAGCTTTAAAATGAAAAAAGCTGTAGCTGAGGCGCATCGATTGCTTGTAGAAGGATATAGTGAGGCGATCTTAAGTGATAGAATTCCTGAGTGGTATAATAAGTTTTAGAATCTAATCAACACATATCAAATTAAAACACTAAAAATTGCTTTCTTTCTACTCAGTATCCGTTTACTGACAGAAACTTGCAAAATTTAGTTTCAATGTTTCGAAAACAAAACAAAAGTTTCGCTCTTTCACAAGAGGTACCCAATTTTTGATAAAATTTTTTGTATACCTTATATAAACAAAAACAATTGTTTTATATCAGCAGCAGCATAGCTGGCAGCACTAGTTATTCCTAAAGTGATTGATTCAATTAAGTCACTAATTAGAGCTGCATGAAGTAGCAGCAAATTAATTTGGATGTATACCATGATCAAATGTAGTTGTTAACCTTCTTTTACAATTATAAGACTACCATCTAATATTTCCACGATAACAATAAGCACATTGATTTTGAAATATTCTATATTTGTAATGTCCAATTCAGTTGAAACATTTAGTTATTTATGTGTAATCACGCTGCTTTCAAAATTACACACAAAAATAACACATCCTCATTAAATACAAATTGACCTTTTTAACTAAACTGTTGCCAAATTGATTAAAAAGGACAGTATCTCGTTGTTGGTAGTTTAAATCAACATTTTTTATGAAGTTTTGCGTTACGCTTCATTTGAACAAAAACAGAGCTTAATTAACATAGAACAATTTAACTGCACTTTGAAAACCAATATCAATACTGACCAATAAAATTGCGTTTTAGGTGACTGTTACGTTTTATTAACGGAGCGAAAAATGGCTTTTTAGAACTTTTTGTGAAGAAAATTAAAGCTATATTACATACTAGGCATCAGGATAGAAATCAAAATGTCAATATAACTCACATTATCCTATCCAAGAAAAGGAAGTTAATTTAATCATCCTTTTCATAAAGTGATCATAATAAATTATTTTAAAAAGTTTTCGCCGTTTTCATAGCTTGCGCTTTAATTAAAACCACTTTATCATTATCATTTTGGCGTTTTAAGCTGAAAATGGAATACAATTACTTTATGTATCTCACTATTTTGAGTTGTAGTAACCAAACCTCAGGACTGTGGTTCAATTTTTGCAAAGAAAATTGTCTATTGTAATTATTGTATTTCTAGCGTTTCATTTCCTGATGCGTAATTTTTCCCATAGTTAGTTAATAGCTAAACCTGCTTCTACCGAACATATAAATTTTGGGCAACAATTATGTTGGAACGTAAATTCATTTTTGCAATTCAAAGTATTTAATTGGTTCAATGTAGTACTTACTTAATTTTAATCTTCCGTTACCAATTATTATCTCATATATTCGAATTACTAAAAACTGTTATATTTGAATCAAAACCCTATTATAATGGAATATTTCAGGCACTGATACAAAAACAAACAGTTTAAATTAGCAAAGTGAACTGAACATTGAAATTGTAATGATATTGAAATATATATTTCCCAAAAATAAAACTTATATAGAATCACCGAATTCTAATATAGAGCTTAAAATGTAGTCTAAATGTATTTCAACACTTTTGAATGAGGAAATGTCTGCCATTAAAAAATCAGTAAGCATTCAGGTAAACTCTATCATAGCAAATATTTCAGGTATTCAACTACTCATCACTTGTTGACCTGATACTGAGCTTGAGAGGCAGTTTGTGTATTTGAATGAAATATTATTCCAAAGTAAAAGCATCGCATATACGTTGTGCGGAATGTACATTGTATAAATGAACATACCATTTTGAACCATTGCTGCAATAAAGTGCTTCAACTGTTAAACCACATTTGCACTCAATATTAACGAAATCAAACCAATAACAGGCATGGAATGAGAGAATTTTCCAAGTAGTGTTTTTGCTCAACCAAACTGAACCAATGATATTTGACCAAGCATGGCTGAAATCGTCTGCATATGAAGTAAATTTATAAAAAGAGAAGTACGTACAGCTATATCTATTATAAAAACTGTAAAGCCGTAGCTACGTCAATATTTCACTGTTTAAATTTTTTACGCAACCAAGCATTTGGTTTGTTTACCGTAGGAGAAATTTCTCAAAGGCAGTAGGCGGTAACCAGCACAACTGACAGCTTTACAAGATGTAGAATAGGCAGAACGAACGAAGCAAACACAAAATGCTTGAATCCTCGTGATCCCAAAAGAAATATTTAAGCTCCTACATTAATGCCCTTGTTACTTCTATGCACATTTATATTCCGTGTATACAATTCCCACAGCTATTTTGCAATGTCTTTTTTAATAATATAGGTTGTTTGTGCTGTGTATGTATTCGAATGCAACTAGAAATTTTATGTAGATTGAAATGGAAACTAAACGCAATGTACTGATGCTGAAGAAAATTTCCATTCTACTCCTATCGTTACCTGGTAACACTTTTACGAATTCCCAGGCAACCTCAATGTAAGGCGAGAATTTTTAATCAAAGAGCTAGCAAACCTTTGAAAAACGTTTGTTCTTCTTCTACATCTTCCGACCCTCTTGGCCCCCTCGCTCTTCATTTCGTGTCGACAATAAATCTAAACCCGGCCAGGAACAGCGAGAGTAGCTGGAAAGTTATTTGAAATACTGCAAAGAAAGGAAACATCTGCACAAATACGCGGTAGGAAGGTATATACTTCATATTCAAGGATGCGAACTTGTTTTTCGTGATTTATTTGAACGTCCTGAACAAAAAGCCCGCGTTGCAGCAGTGAAAGGCCTTCGGTGGCTAAAAAGGTTTGGTTGTGTCGTAAATGTCTTCTTAGTTTGTTGGTAAAAACAGTTTGTTAAAAATTATAGCGTTTCAGTTATGACGGATTTCTCTGCCGCAAGAGTATTTACTTTTAAACACTTGCTACATAATACTACTTTTTTTTCATTCTTTTTATAATCTTTTCATCGTGTTCTAGAATACTTGCAAATATAGTTCTGCAATTTACTTATTATTATTTACATATACGTTCAGCAATATCGTGTTTAAACGAATCGTTTCTATTGCCTGCAATAAAAAAATTGGTCAAAATATTATCAAAGTTAAATGTGTTGTTAAGTGATCGTCAGAGAATTTTGTAAATGATATAATAATGATGAATGTTACATTGCAGCAAAATATATACTAAATGTGTTCATTTCTAACAATCCATCTCTACAAGGAGAATTGTTGTTATCCATATCAGATGCCGATTTCTCTTTTTGCTTTTGATTTAAATGTACATCAAGACCTGAAGAGCCACATTAGTAGTAAACTATCACTGGCAGTAGACATGAATCTCCATTATAGATCGTGTAGATTATGTACAGAATGTTGAAAACAAAGAGGAAGGTGAAAATGATGAAACGTAAATATGACATTATTTATTAGTCCAGTAGTATATAGAAAATACAAAATATCCCACAAGAACAACCTACAATGCATCAAGTAAATTATATACAGGAAAAGGCGCAGATAATTTTTTTACGCAATATTTAAAATAGCTCAAAATGAAGCATTAATAAAATGCATCAATCTAGCTGAAGGAATTGGAAATTTCTCATCATCATTCTAATCATCTTCATATGCACATACTTTGACCCATATTGCAGGGTCTTAGATTTTTTTTTTCTACTTTTTGTCCGCTGTTGCACAAATGCCTTCCTTTGGTATCTTAGGTCATATTACCTCCAGAATGGCTTCATCGGTATTTAACGTGAACATCCGATTTATGAAACTGTTAAGACTTAAAACGACACATCCCTTTTCGTATACAAAATCTAATGCACACAAGCCATTTTTTGATCAGAATTAGAAATAGAAAATTTTATTATAAAAGTAATCTGTTATCTATCCTTTAAATTTATGTGTCAACAAAGTTTGTGTAAATCTTTGTTTCCTATAATATATTTGTAGCAATCATCCATCTCTGTCGTTTATCGTTGCACCCTTCTTGTTCATTTAGTACTTCTTTGCATTCTTGTATTAGTCTGCTTGCTATTTGCTATTGTCTCAATAGTTTAAAAGCAGCTTGGTTTTTCATATAAATTTATCTTATGTGCATATGTTTGTTCAATCTTTGTTCTCACGCTACCAAGATTATAATAATTTTGGCAAAATTTTTAGATTCATTCAGTAGCATTCACGGTAAATTACAGTTTAGAGACCATTCTAAAATTTTGATCTGTGTTTTCGTATCAACAAATACGAAATATTATGTGAATGAGACATAATCATATCCATTTAATAAAGAGATGTAGAATACCAAAAGATAGAAAAAACATGAAATGGTGAAGAAAAGACAATTTTTAAAAATATTATAGTACAAGCTAGACATTACTAGTGAATAAATGAGCCTGTTGAAAAAGGAATCAGATGAAAAAAAGAATTGTTGGTATTAATGTAGTTTCTTCCCCTTGCTTATGAAGTCAAGAGCTGTCTTTTAAATTGTGCATACAGAGATGCAATCTTGATTTACATTGTTATATTTTATTAGTTGATAATTCATACATATTGATTTTCTAGACAAGCTGTATTGTTAGTAACATATATTGTAACAATTATAATATTATTAATTAAATGATCGCAACATTTTTCGTCTGTGTTTGATACGTACTTTGTTATTGCATCAAAAGTGTACAGCAGCGATTGATATCTACATAATTAGTTGCTAACATAAGTAAGAATATAGTAATAAATCATTTGAAATTTATAAGGTTTTTCGTTTCTGTTAATTATTTATCTAATATTAAGTGTCTGCTTTTTATTGTTAAATCACGTTCCTAATATAAATGGAAAACATAGCAACTATACTATGTTAACTGTGTTTTATAACTAAAGAAAATTATAGTAGGAAATATCAAGAGTTGGGTTGTGCCCAAAGTCTAACGAAAAATTTACTATATATAGCATGTCGAAAGGCGTTTTTTAGTTTTTACTTAGATGCAATTCATCAGTTTTTAAAACAACGTCTTACATTATTACTTAAATTTCTGTACTAATATCAGTATATTGCATATTGCTCAATAAGTGAATATAGTGACAAACGAACTATTATACTTTTAATATAGCACAATATAAAATGTAATTCAAAAAGAAATTCGTCCATTCAAAATGGAAAAAAGATATTAGCCCTAAGCAACGCATAATAAATGCAATGAATATTTTACATCTATCCTTTTAGCAAAGAATTCTGGCCTGTGAAATATATAAGGGAGCTTAATGTAGAAATGTGGATACTGTGTGTTTCTAGAAGTGCATTAAAATGAGCACTTCCAGAATCATTGTACTTTGCATATCCATCATCTTTTAAATTTAACGTTCTGATTTTTTATTGTTTTTAAGGGAACACGATTTTTGCATTTTCTATACTGGCATCATTCAATTCTAGCGAGAACGTATAGGAACCATAAAATGTAGCTTGGTAAAATCTTGAGATACTTTAACAGCGGCAATTACATTGCTCATGGAGCTAAAACTTATGTTTGAACGCATTAACAAAGCACATGTTGCGGTAAAAATCGATAGGACGTAAGGCATCCAATTTTCCTTTAAAAATTATTGCTTCTCCTTACTCCTGTTACTTGATAAAGAATGTCTCGTTGTGCAAAGCGTTACTACAGCGACAGCAGATAAAATACGTAGTTAAAACCTTGGTATTATGCCTTTACAACTTTACATACGGCCCCTCAGGGAGCCGTTTATTTTGTAATTCGCATCAGAGACAGCCAACAGACAGGAAAGTCGAGACAAAAATAAATGTAAGTATTTCGGTCGTAGTTTTTGATATGCGCCCGTATAACCCAACTAAAAAGAGATTGCATAAAAAGTGAAGAGTAGCTTGGGGGAAACACAAACCTGAATAGGAAGTATATTTTGAGATAAACAAAATTTGAGAAGAAAACAAAACTAAATAGAAAAACAGAGTTAAATAAAATCTGAGAAAAGTTTAAAATAGGAATGCAAAAATTGAAAGATAGGATAGTTAGACTTTATGTTGTAATTGGAAGAAGAGTAACAATTGAGCCTAGTGCAAAAGTTCAAGTGGATACAAAAATGAAATAAATGCAAAGATTTTTTCCAGTATAAAAACTGGGTAGTTGGCAAAAATTTACAGATAACCAAAACTCAGAGAGGAGGGTGAAAAACCGTTTTTAATATTTACGCCAAAATAAACCGAGCTGGAATTAATTAGGGTTTTATATTTTCGGCTAATTTTTGGAAAGCAATTTGCAGAAAATACCTCAATATTAATTTGCAGCGTTAGCACCGCACTGGCTTGCCTGCAAATTTTCGGAGAATCCTCCATTAAGCGCAGCTGGGCCAATGTAAATATTTATGCCTGCGAAAGGCGTCTGTTAATTTTGACGGAAAATATAAGCGAAGCGTTTTTCTCCCCCTGTTAAACATAAATAAAGCTAAATTTCTAATAAATCTTCCCACAAATAAGCGACACCTTCTAGTAATTTTAGTGACCACAAGGAAATAAATTCAAGTTTTCAGGATATCTTTTACCGTTAACCAACGAAATTAAGGGGTGTGGGAGTGGAACGCAGGAAAAGCATTTCTTTGCGGTTGGGATTATGCCGTCTGGACGCCCTTCTCCTGGCGTTAATTTACTGAGGCCATAATTTACATTTAAAGCTGTGGTCTAAAACGGAGACAGGATGATACAAAATCTCTCTTATTGTCACAAGATGTCGCTGTCAGCTGGTTGAATTACGAGCCCGGTTTACATGATAGAGGCTGATGTTATTATTAAAAGGGAAATTCGGTACACATATGTCAGCAATAATTTCAATTATATTTAGAAGTAAAGTTCACAAATGCTCATATCACATAAAGAGCGACTATCCCGCTAAATTCGAAACTTCAGCTAATTGTAGGAAGCTCGTTTCAAATGCTTATCCTGTTTGTATCCTTAATTTGGTTCTCGCGCTTCGAGTTGAACCCAATTGCATCCGCTGTTGATTGTTACCCCTTCAAACGCCAGCAACTCTTCCGCGATGTATCTCTCTCTTCTTCAGCGCATTTCTCTTCTTCTTCTGTCTTTCTCTTGCAAGTAGTTTATCAGATAACAATGTCTACCCATCTCTCTCTTCCTCATCATATAATCTCATGAAATGCCTATCTCTCTTCAACGGTTACTTCCCTTTCGTTCTCTCATTTGGTCTTCTGGTGATAATTTGGTTTGGAACGTGTGATGGTTAAATCTAATCACAGAGTGCCCCAGCTTCCAAACAAATATTGCTTCTGAAATTCCCACGGAAAGGCGGTTTGGCGTTAGTTTGTGGACGTCTTATTTCGAGATAGTGTAACTAAGATTAAACTTATGGCAGCTAATCTTCCACCCGGCCGGAGCCGGAGCGAACGCTTAATAAAGCTGAATGTCTGCGTCCCTTTGCATAATTAATTGCAGTTGAAGGCTGAAGGTAATTCCTCCTTTGCTCGGCTAATGTGTCCTAAGCTTTACAGGTGGTCGAGACGAGATTAGTCTAAACCAGAATTTGCAAACTAGACGTTTGCCATTTTATTTTGGAAGTGTTCAGCGAGCCTTAAGAAGATTCCTCTGATGCCAAAATTAAATAATCTCTGACGAAAATATCCAAGGCTTCTTGTGCAATTATTCATGGTTTTTTCGTTAAGTTAATGGACATGAAAATCGCTGATTAGCACGTTTAAGCGAAGGGACTAAACGAAATTTCTGCTGCTAGAAAAGTCAGCGCTTAATCTTATTAAGTAAGAATAATTTGGTATTCATAGTTTGCGGCTGCATTATTTAGGCTTTTGCAATAATCTCTCTGTCATTTCTGTTGTATAAACATCGTCATCATTGTCATATGCAGCTATTTCGACCCATATTACAGGGTGTGCCTTTTAGTTTCTCTTGTTACTACATATTTTATGCCTGGATGCAAAAATTTCCTCTTTTGGTATATTAGGTCTTATTACTTTCAGAGTAAACACAAGATACTTGAAACTTAAAACGCATTCTTTTAAGAAAAAGAAAAAGAAGTTTTGTGTTAGACAAAAATATGGAATAGCACAAATTCTTTCAAGTTAAGCAGCTTGAGGCAGATCTGAGTAAAGAATAAATGCTACAGACTACAAAATATTAGATAGTTTTTTACTTTTTAAAATGCCAATTTCTCTTTGAAAACATATACAATTTTAAGAAAAAAATCCTAGACGTAAAACATAAAATCTGCTGTAAGCTGATAAAAGGCATAGGAAGACAAAAGAATAACTAGTACTTAACAATTATTAGGCACTGCTGATAAAACTTATAATTTCAGTGTTATCATCATCATCTATATTATTATATAAAATTACATTTTCTATTCTGTAGTCGATTCTGTTGGAGCGGTGACAATTAAGTAAAAGTATCTCCCAAATTGTCCTGTTTAGTCAGAATATTTAGAAGTTTAGACCGGGAAATATTAAAAATACCTGAAGAAGTAGTAAGACAAATCGTTGATGTAACGCCCAAACCCACAACATTGTCGTATTAAAGATTCAAGTAGCAAAAAAAGACTGTTCTTTTGTTTCATTTTAAAATGCTAAGCAAATACTTTCATAAAAATTCAGTTTCCCTAGAACAAGTCGATGGTGATCAAGTCGGAAGAATATCATAGTTATGTTGGTTAAAAATGTAGAACAGAAAACACTTGACCTATTTACTCCTAATGATGATTCTTCGGGAATATTAGGTATAATTACGAGGTGTGTAAATTAAATAATGAGACTTTTTTCTCACTTGTTAATTCCAATAAACTTACAATTTAACACCATTCAAAGTAACTGCATTCTGAAGCCACGTAGCTCTGGAGACGTTTCTTCCTGTCCTCATAGCATTGGTGGAACTCGAATATTGGAATAGCCTTCAGCTGGTCGGTTACAGCTGTTTTAATGTTTTCCAGTGTCCCTTGAGATAATTCTTCAATTTCGGAAAGAGAAAAAGTCATAAGGACTCATGTCGGGCGAATAAGGGGGCTGAAGAGCAATAGGAATGTTCTTACTGGCCAAGAAACGGTTCACTGAAATTGCTGTGTTCCAATGTGCATTGTCATGATGCAATACCCAGCTGGTTTTGCTGTTTGGTCTCACAAGCATAATCTTTTTTCGAAGTCTTTCAAGAACCTCTCGGTAAAAGTGTTGATCAAATGTTTGGCCTTAAGGCACAAATTCTTTGTGCATGATTCCCTGCCTATCAAAAAAACAAATCAGCATGCTTTTGATCTTTAACTTGCTCATTCTTGCTTTTTTGGCCTTGAAAATATTGTAGTGTGCCAATTCATGCTCTGACTCTTGGTTTTCGGGTCGTATTCAACCATCCAAGACTAATCATCAGTAACGAAATGTTCCAGAAAATGGGGATCATTCTCAATTGATTTTAAAAAGTCAATGCACCTTTCTCTTCTGTTGTTCTTTTAGTCCTGAAAAAGATTTTTCGGAACCATGTTGGCGCATATCTTTCTCCATTTCACTGGTCAAAATCTGTTCAACGATGGTGTGATTCAAATTCAACTCTTCCCCAAGCATTGTGACTGTCAAGCGATGATCTGAACGCATAAGGTGCCGGACTCTAACGACATTTTCAGCGGTTTTTGAAACTGAGAGCCTTCTGCTGCGAAGTTTATATTCAATTGACTCTCTTCCTTTTAAAAATGCGTTAAGCCTCCGAAAAACCTGGGCCCTTGAAAAAAACACTTTCTCCGTAGGCTTGCTGAAGCTTTGCAAATGTATCCGATGTGTTACTCAAAACTATTGTCACTCATTTCAGAACACACAAGAAAAACCTGTTTCACGGAACGAATCACTGCAGACAATTAACTTGACTCAGCGACTTCAAACTCATACTGATGGCGCATCACATGTTTACATATCTACTCTCCATATCCCACTTCCCCAGTATTGGCAGATCAAACACTACACTATCAGTCTTAATACTTAATTTACGTACCTCTTAATTAAGTGTATCTTTGTTTTGCAAATTCTAACCGTAAAGTTTTAAATTTTTGATGGTCTAGTATGTTTTTACCTTAGATCCCCTATATCTTAAAAATGAAACTAAGCTCCTTACAAAAACCGGTACTGCTTCTTGCTAAACCCTCCAAAAAGAGGTCTACCTTGAGGACCAGAAAAGTAGCTAAATCAATTACTGGAGCTTTTTTACCCTCATGACACTGCCTGAAAAGGATCCTTGTTGTTATTGCCATCGTAGGCAAATATTTCTTCAAGTTAATGGGATCTGTTAGGATTTCTACTTAGACTCTGAGCTTTCTTCTCATAGCATAAGCAGTTGTTTAGTTATACTTTTGGGTGGTTCTTTAACTAATTCCTACAATTGTATCTTCATTTCCGCTCGTCTACATACTTCTTAAGATATTGGTCCTCTATGATATTTTATATACCAGTTTTTGAAAGACTGGTTTTTGGCCAATTTCTCCTACTTCTTATTTTCTCTACTGCACTCTAAGGTCATTTGGCGTATTCAACTTTTTTGTAGTAGCTTAGAAGTTGCAAATGTGAACTGTTCTGTTTTGATTTTCACGCTTCATTTTTTTAAGTAGGCTGGCAAGAGCTGACGATTTAAAGATATATGAAAACTCGCACGTGTCTCTCCTGGATACAGTTAATCTGTCTCAACGTATATCTTTCTATCATAGGTGCCAGCTGAGGTCGGTTTCTTCACACTGCTCCAGTTATTTTCCTTTAAACTTCCCGTTGTTTACACTTATTGCTCCTTTTATTGCTTCTCATTCAGTGGAAGCAAACACAAAAGAGTCCAAATCCCCGCATGTGTGGATATATGCAGTGCACAAATTTTCGAGTCTCTCTATGTATTCTACAACTATCATTCCAGTATGTAAAGCTAAAGCTGACTTTATTATATATACAAGTGTAACCTTTTGGATGATCTTTAAATTTTGATTGAGGTTTCTGAGGTGGCTTCCATTTACGTAAATGATAATCTGTTGATGAGACGAAATTCTGAATCTGATGTCCAAAATATAAGAAAATTGGAGAACATAAAAAATCTTTTCAAAAAAGAATTTTTTTAATTCACTGTGGTTTTAGCAATGGAAGGTAAAATCAGCAGTATTAGATATAATTGGTCAAAGGGAAAGAGGGTAAACTACCGGGAAAACATTATGTATATGCACTAAAAATGTTACTTTATCTCTTTGGAAAATTATATCAGACAGAACTTTAAGCAGGGACCTTCACCTGTTCTGTAAAATATTTTGTGGTGTATTATAAAAAACGCACGAAACATTTCCTCTTTTTACTCCTTTAATAATTCTAGTAGAAAATCAAAACGGATTACGCTTTTATTCTTTGATCCAGTGGTTTCACAGACGCAGGTGAAGTGATCACACAGGAAGATTACTTTTCAGTCTGGTATTTTCTCAAGCGATTCGAAAGAACCACGGCAACAACGTCTGTTAGCTATGCGATAAGGAACGGGAAAGAGGAAAAATTTGCTTCCCATCTGTGAAGTATACATAATTTAAACAATCTCTCGATAAAAGACCAAAGTGAATAAAAGTAAGTTTTTTGTCAACAGCCCTATAAACCCCCATCTTTTATCCTATTATTGGGTTATATGGCCCAATAAATATATTATACGAACTCTCTCCATCGACCATCTGCTCAACACGCACTTTCCCGAATTCGGAAAGTTTTATAGCTGCTTTATCCACGAAAAAAAGGAATCAATTTTGCCTGCAGTCAGAATAAACGTATAAACAAAAATAGAGAACTACGTGATATTCCTCTGCCTGAGTTTTCCTAATAATAGTTTTGGAAAGCTCACCCCGAAAATGTTCCCACCTGTTGCTCTCAATGAAATATGACCTCAGGGAGCCGGGATTCCCTCTTCTTTTCCCCTGAATTTCATGACAGAGATTTTTTCCGCACGATTCCCTTCCGTATAATCGGAACAGCCCTTGAGCTTTAGTGCTGCGGGTTAAAAAGGGGACGCCCGGCTGGCGCGCGAAAAATATAGCCCAGGTTATAATTTTTTATTTAAATTTTTCCCTTTGCCACCGAATAATACGCGTTTAATTTTGTCGGTCTTTTTCTCAATGCTAGCAATTTTCTACGCCCTTCACGTTTTAATTAAACCCGAAATTTGTTCCATTTGCTCTTGAATTTTTCTAAATTTACATCGGTAGTGGTTTTTTTGTGAAAATGTATAATCGCACGTTGAATGTTGTACGAACGTGGGTGAAATTGAGTTTTTTAAATAATTAATTATAGGCTTCCTAATTGAACCAGTTGCTAGCTTCCGTCGGGATTGCAGGAACAAAAAGTAAATCGTTAGTCTGAATGGAAACGAGGAAATGTAAAAATAAACTAAGGGCACGTGTATGACCTCAATTAGATGCTATTTCATAGAAAGAATATTAGTGGAAGCTACAGTAATTTAGAAAAGATAGTTGTATATTTTCTATTTTATTTCACTGTATTTATTTTCACATGATAGGCTTCCTTGACTATTTTTAGATGAAACGACTTCAAAGTTGCAAAACAAGTAATTTTCATAGATTCAATTGCTTTTGATGAATGCGATACCTATCCATACGAAACTATTTGACAAAGATATCTTCATTTGGAGATCTCATTTTACTACATTGAATATTCTAAGCATGTTTGTAACTGTTGCTTCCTAATCCAATTTGAAATACTTCACTTGCAGATATTTCAACTTCAAATAAAATGTACATGTTTAATTCATGAATATTTTGTAGCATGGTTTTCATACATAATTTTATTCTAAATAGCCTCAGGGTAAGTTCAATTTTCATTCTTTAACATTTATTCCACATTTAAAAGCATTTTTCACTCAACGTTCTCATAAACACGCATATGAGAGAAATATGTTATGCTATTCAATTAATTCCCATTACTTAAAGCTCTAGCTTACACAAAACAAGCTGCAATGTTTTCATTCAATAATCTCCTCCTTGTTTTTACATGAGCATGAACTCAAATTAATTTGTAATAAAAATATAATATTTGGTTTATACAAAATCCAAATAAACGAAATTTCTGCCTTGTTTTATAAATATATGTAGTTACCATGTATTTTGTTTAACTATAGGAAGCTGTAATGAAATAAAATGTATATAGATTGACTACTTTCTATCGCTAATTATATTTGTTATACGTTAAAATTACATAAACGCATTCTGAATTTAAGAAGTTATCTCATAAAGTATGTTTTGCAACAAAAATAGTTTTAAAAATATTGCACAGAAAATGATAATACTAAAATCAAGTCAAAGTTTACTTGAACTAAGTGTCAAGAAAGGCTATCTAAAACATGATGACTTCATCATTGGCAGAATGATAAAATAATAATATGAAACCTTTACACAGCTAAATAATCTACAAGTAATGTAATTGATAACAGAAATACAAAAACTGTGGAGCCTCTGTCAACATTTTTGCATACAAACATACATATACAGACAGTCCTTGAATTTTATTGAGTTGTTTTTTCCTTCATACACCGGAGCAAGCAAATCTAGTGTGATTCTTGATGTCTTCTTACTTTTCATATGCGTTTACATTTTGAAATCCATAGGAAAATACAGTTACTTGTATTAACGAACTGAACTATATTTTGGATACGCTCTTTACGTATTTCTTTAAGACACTACAACAACAAGATCAACATGTGCCTGTATTTGAATCCGTTAGATTGATTATTCTACATTATCTTATATCAAAATCATAGTTTTTAGAGCAAATTCTACATTTTATAACAGCTCAACTTCTTAATTTTCAGAAGAAAATATATTTGTTGCGATTTTTTATTTTTTCAAATCATATACTTAAAACCATATTCTATCCGTAGCTGTAAATAGATGGTTGGTTTTGAATATCCCCAGCTGATACCGACAAAATCTTTTCAAAATCAATTCAACTTATCAGAATCTTATGTCCTGAATCGTCAACAAAAAGTTAAACTGACGATTCAAGGATTCGCAGCTATTGCACTTCTAACCATGAGGCACTTGTATTTTCCAGTTTCAAAATTGTTACTTATAATTTAAGCCTCGTGTCCTATATCAAGAAAGTCTATAAAACATCAGTTCTTTTTCACGAGAGAGAAAGAGGCTATATTTTCATAAAATAAAAACGTTTTCTACATAAAAATGTATTTTTGTTGGCTTGAACAAGCTAACTAGTAATTTTTAACAAAAGCATTTGTTCCTAATTTGCCAATTTATTTATCTACAAGTAAATACGTTTCAATTTCTATCATTTGTTGTCGCATAAATTCATGCGTTGGCTGCTTTAAAATACATTTATTCCTAAAACAAAAATATGAAGGGAAAAATATAAATTTCTCTATTTATTTGTATTTTCCGGATTAAACTGCTACTTTAATTAGTTGCAAAATAAATACTACAAAAACGACTGAGCGGCTGCCCAATACGTAACGACAAACATTTCGGACTGAACATGTAAAAATAGCAGAAAGTATAATTATTATCTGTTTCACATAGTTATCAAGTATTTGCTAATTTTCATTTCATACAGACGCACAGATAATATTATGTCGGCCAACTAAAATCGACAATAGAATTATCCAAGTAAATTCCAAAAATGGTCAAATTTAACACAAAGGCAAGAAAATACAAAATAATCAGTTTAGCCGCATAATATATTCACAGCTTTTAAATAAATCCACATTTTTTATGTATCAAGAAATTTTCATTTCTTGCAACTATTATAAAAATAAAAGTATCTTCTTTGGACAATGTAATTATGATTGTAGGCGTTCGCCTTGGCTATATTTATTTTTAACTAACTTGATATATTTTGTTAAACCCTTTTACAATTAATTTTCCTTTAGATATTTTTTGAAGCTGCTTCAAAACCTAAAATATTTTAGTATAGTAAATGCCACTTATAGTTTGTAGGAATTAAAAGACGTCGGAGTAGATATGCAGCCAATAGGGATCACATGAATAACATTTTTTTGCTATAATACAAATTAAGTTGATATTTTTATTAGAAACATATGGAAAGTAAATTTAGGAAATTTCCTGTAAAACAATTATTGCTTATACAACGGTTTGAAGTTTAAATTATTTTAATGTACAAATTGGGAAAAAGTTTTCAATTTTATTTGAATTAAAAACATCTCGTGCTGAAGAGTGAGTTTTAGGAGTATTTATGTTTAATTTCAACTGTGTTACTACTACTATTGTACGAGATTAAGTTGTATTATTGTCATAAAATTATTTTTTGATAATATATCATTTATACAAAGTACATATTTAATAAACTAAGGCTAAATGAGGAAAGCTTCTATTATGTTACAAAGGATCAATTAACTGCCAGAAATGTTGGGTCCTCCTTTACTAAATCAAAGGGTATATGTGTGTGTTTATATATATATATATATATATATATATATATATATATATGTACAATAGTGCAAATGTAATTACAGCTTATATGTCTGTGTTTGAAAATTGAAAGCGGAATTTTAAAAAATATGCTTTTGCGAAGCATTTTTGGAAGATCTGTGGTTTATGGAATTTAACCATAAACATGTTTAAAATAAGGCGACCGGCATCTGAAAAAATGGTAAATGTACCAGCGTCTAAAATTCATTAATTTCAACTAAGTATAAGTGATCCATTAAAATTTTATGCAAAAATTCCAGCTAAATTTATGCTAAGATCAGCATAAATTAATTTACATTTTTATGTAACGTAACGAGAATTTATAATAAAATTTGCTTGAAAGTGGTATGGATGGTGGATCATTCATTTGCTCGCCTAGCAACTGCTTTCGCGAAACAAATTTCTTATCCACCACAGAAAATTCATTTATTACATAATAGAGTAGTAATTCTGTGCACAGCTGGAATCTTTGATTAAAGCGGTTTATAGTTCTGCAATAACAATAAAAAATATAACATAGTAATATTTTATCGTTCGAATGCTCTCTGTGTGACCATTACGTATGAACAACGTTTTAACCGTCGTAACCTTGTAGTCGCTAGGATATTTTTCATAAAAACTGACGAACTACTGGATATAAAGAAAATAAATTTAAAATATGAACCCCTGCCATAAGGCACATTAACAAATAATTCAACGACGAATGGACTGAAAAGATTTATATTGTTAATTTTGTGATATTTTCGCTACATCATTTTCTCAAATCTTAGGGGACAGATGTATAACAGGCTTTTAAAAGCCTCGCCTCTTCAAAAATTTGTTTCCCTGCTGATGCTTGAATTATTCAAATTACTAGAATGAGTTAATAATGAAAAGCCCCTTTTCAGAGTATCTCTATCTCTAATCCCTGAGGAAAATTTCGGATGGAAACAAGTCAGCTCTCAGTTTATTTTTATGACATCCCGTATAGAATTCCAGTGCGCCACTTTCTTATGTCGAAATGTATGAAGGGTATTCATTTAAGTGCATCAATATTCAAGTTTAGAATCCATCAAGGACTTGTACTTGATTGAGTGAGCGCTTTTTTAGTTTTATATGGATCTTGATATAAAATATAAATTTAAGTTTTCAATCATTTTGATTTCTATAGAATTTGTTATTTTGCATTGTATTGCATGAGCTTTATATTTAAAATGCTAGTATAATTTAACGTTGATTAGTTACAGATTGAAAATTGATCGATTGTTGGCGGACAACTTTATTAAGGTGTGCAAAAACAAAATGAAAACTTTGAAGAAACTTTGTGTGACTGCAGTTTAAGATTAGGAACGTTTAAAGAAATAAAACATGACAATATTTAACATTTTGATATCTGTATCTAAGAATTTATTATGTCATTCAATTTATTTTAGAAGTGATTGAGTAAGAACGTGGCTCAGCTGTAAAAACGTAATGTCTTTAACTCGTATTTTTCTTATATACAGTACACTGTAATTAAATATGAATATTACTAGTCTGAAATGATTTCACCAACAACATTTAGGTATTATCATTAAATGAAAGTAGATAAATGAAAAACTATTTTCATTTTCTATTCAAAACATGTAGAAGCTAGATGTTTGTCATTTTATTAGTACTAAAGTGTCGTACAAAATATTGCTTCATTTAGAACATTAAAAAATTATCTACAAAATATATTATTGTAAATATATTTCATAGCTTGTCATTTAGTTATGTATATTACAGTTTATTATTTTCCTTTTTTTATATTTCAACCATTTGTAGTGTAGCAAATAAGATTATCTTAAAATCCGCTTAGTCGTTTTTGTAGTATTTATTTTGCAACTAATTAAAGTAGCAGTTTAATCCGGAAAATAAAAATAAATAGAGAAATTTATATTGTTTTCCTTCATAGTTTTGTTTTAGCAACACAAATATTTTAAAGCAGCCAACGAATGACTTTATGCGACAACAAATGATATCACAAATTGAAACGTATTTACTTATAGATAAATAAATTGGCAATTTAGAAACAAATTCTTGTGTTCAAAATTACTCGTTAGCTTGTTCAAGCCAACAAAAATACATTTTTATGTGGAAAAACGTTTTTATTTTATGAAAATATAGCCTCTTTCTCTCTCATGAAAAAGAATTGATGTTTTATAGACTTTCTTGATATAAAACACGAGGCTTAAATTTTAAATAACAATTTTGAAACTGGAAAATACAAGTGCAATAGTTGCAAATCCTAGAATCGTGAATTTAACTTATTGTTGACGACTTAGGACATAAGATTCTGATAAGTTGAATTGATTTTAAAATGATTTCATTTTCATTTAAGTGCATCAATATTCAAATTTAAAATTCATCAAGAACTTGTATTTGATTGAGTGAGCGAGTTTTTAGTTTTATATGGGACTTGATATAAAATATAAATTTAAGTTTTCAATCATTTTGATTTGTATAGAATTTGTTATTTTGCATTGTATTGAATAAGCTTTATATTAAAATGCTAGTATAAATTAACATTGATTAGTTACAGTGTATGTAGTATTGATCGATTGTTGGCGGACAACTTTATTAAAAATGAAAACTTCGAAGAAACTTTGTGTGACTGCAGTTTAAGATAAGGAACGTTTAAAGACATAAAATATGACAATATTTAACATTTTGATATCTGTAATCTAAGATAGAATTTATTATGCCATTCAATTTATTTTAGAAATAATTGAGTAGGAACGTGGCTCAACTGTAAAAACCTAATGACTTTAACTCGTATTTTTCTTATATACAGTACACTGTAATTAAATATGAATATTACTAGTCTGAAATAATTTCACCAACAACATTTAGGTATTATCATTAAATGAAAGTAGATAAATGAAAAACTATTTTCATTTTCTATTCAAAACATGTAGAAGCTAGATGTTTGTTATTTTATTAGTACTAAAGTGTCGTACAAAATATTGCTTCATTTAGAACATTAAGAAATTATCTACAAATTATATTATTGTAAATATATTTCATAGCTGAAGTTCGCTTAAGTCATTTAGCTATGTAAATTACAATTTATTATTTTCCTTTTTTTATATTTCAACCATTTGTAGTGTATCAAATTAGATTATCTTAAAAGACCAGTAAAAACTTTCAAAAATTATACAGCCCAAGTATTAATCAGAAAAAGTTGGTTACAAAATTTCAAAGTCGTTAAAAAATTCCTTCGCTCTGCAGCACAAAAAATCTATTATTATCAGCTATAAATTATTTTACAAAAGAAAAACGGTGTCAAGAACAAGAGTATAAAGCATGTACAAAATGTTCAATAAACCCCCACCTGAAGTACGGAATGGAACAGAATGAGGAGGAATCGATGGAAAGAGGCTTAAAACAAGCTTCGAGGATAAAAGTGACAGAGCGAACTTTGCTCTTTAATATCTTTGCGATGAAGGGCGTTATTTTACCTTTCAAGATGTTCACTTTTCTTTTTATTTTCCCAAGCTCTAATAATACATCGAGCTTGTGGTGGGATGAGTCGAGTTGTATTGGGTTGGCGAAAGGTGTTTTCAGGAGGAATTGCTTCCTTGGTTTCAGGTGTTAAGACACTTTTTTTGTTTTGACTTGATGCATTGAGCTAAGCTTTCTGCTTTAGCTTAGCCTAATGCGTTAAACTGACTTGAAATGTTCAGTTGACTGTGTATGTTAAACTGATTTAAGGCTAGAGCTAACATATAATATAAAGGTAGATTCCTGCCTAATGTCAGTTTCATGCTGAGAATTATCGTGACACGTTGAAATGAGTTGATTTCAAATATTTTAGATTGACTTCGCTTTAGACGCGTCAGCCGAGAAATGTAAAATTTCGTGAAAGTAATTTTTCAGCGCAGAATATAGGGGGCTGTCATTTTAAAATGGACATGGATTCATAATGTCGCACGTTGGTGCCGCGTTTTTCGCATTTATTTAAATGAAACGCTTAGATGCCTTTACTTTTTAATAAAGAAAATGAAAAAATCGTAAAACGATTCAATTTTTCCCTTCGCTATGACGTTACTTCTGAAGGGAGCCTTATGTTCGAGGGATCTGAGGGGGTTACATGAAAGTAAAATCGATAAATTTACAAACTTGATGACCTAAACTTGACGACAGTGTCAAGTTCATATCAAATATTGATGTTGCCTACCCGCTTGCAAAGCCACTCTGCTGGTTAATATCTCGTAGTTTAACGTGGCACAAAGCAGTTGAAACCACTTTAGAAGATTTATATTCCATAAAAAAAATAGGCGAGTAGATAGCGAATATATGATAAAAGTTTTGATTAACCGATAAAACCGGCAATAGATATTTACCTAGGGCTCCCCTTCGGGATCTGGCGTTCCCAAACTCTGCCCCCTATCTACTACATGTTTATATTCTGTGCATATATAAAAGCAAGTTTGATGGATAAAATATGTCGATAGTTGAAGTTTCCGTTTCCTAAAATGATATTATGAATCATTCATAACATGATAAATAGTTTACGTTCGTTGAGCACTGTTTATAAATGTTTTCGGGACTGAATTGTTTCTTGATTGTGAATTATGTTGCTGGTAATATTCCATTACTCACTATTCGTTTGTATTCCTATCTAGATTTATATCATATTATGTAATATAATTTTTAAAATCTACTATAACAGTCTTAATAAAACTCAAACATGCAAGAACGCTAGTAGAAATATTACTAAAATATGGGAATATATACATAGAGGATGTTGCAGAATTAATTTCCAATAGTTAACCCACATGTTAGGAACGCCAATGTGACCACGACCCGGTATTTTTTCAATATACAAATAAAAATGTTGAAACTTTGGCTAAATTGGGACACCTGGCATAGTTGAAATGATGACAATAGACCCTGCTGTGTTAAAGAATATTATGCAAACTCAACGGCACCGTTATTGCTATAAAAATAAAGGCATCACAATCAAACACACCGTTAGATCCTTTAAAACCTTAAGATTACATTTTTTCATGAACGCAAAACCGCCCTTATCAAATAGAAACAGAAAAAGAGCATAAATAGCCATTGAAGTCAAATTTTATATCTCCGCGTTTTTTCGAATCATTTAAAAAGAACGTGGCCCCGAAAAAAGATCGTTTCGTAATACTATCTTCCGTCGCAACAAAGACGATTACATCATACATCGCAAGCTAACATCACCTTTACCTCTACAAAAATATAGGCATTATAATCAAAACAAAGCTTTAGATCCGCCAAAATCACGTAGTTAAATTTTTTCAGGTTGCGTTCCTGAAAACAACCTTCCTTATGAAACAGAAACAGAAAAAAGAACATAAACAATCATTGCAGTCATATTTTATTAAAGCACCACAAGAAAGGTGATTATATCGCAAACTAATTCATTTTTGTAAAGTGAAATTTCGCCCGTGCAAAATTGCAATAATACGTCTTTGTCAATAACAAACTGCATTTATTTTACCTTTTTAGTTTTAAATCTATGCACAAGAATAAATTTGTGACCCGGCTTAACAGATATCGACAGAAGGGGCAAATAATTTTCGAGGAGCCGAGAACGTTTCGTTCTTATTCCATATCTAATAGGTTCAGGTGATTTAGATGTTAACAAAACTTCATTCTTTGAATAAAGCTTATATCTTTCTAGTTTAGCGAACTTGCATAATCGTAAATAATGAATAAAATGCGTAGAAATGAAAATATTAGTTAAAAATAATACATGTGATCCTTCTTGAAATTTAATAGACTATTAACTCTTTTCGCTTCTTTATTCCTTTTCAACAAGGTTTTTTTAATTATTATTTCGTCTGTTCGAGTTCAGCTGCATTAAGCGTAGACAAGAGGGGAATTCTTTGAAATAGCAATAAAATTCGTCTTCGACCAACGAAGTCATAGGGAATTCCGCCAGTGGCTCTTAACATGTACATGTAATTAATATCTCGATTACTAATTATGCCCCAAAATGCAAACAAAAACCTATCGTTTGTTATTTCTACCACCCTTTTAAGCTTTGTAACTTAATTTTCAAACAGACTGTATATATATATA
>JAWQRO010000246.1:0-46568 GCA_033557835.1 Helochares maculicollis
TATATATATATATATAACTCTTTTGTTACTGTTTCGCCGGTTTGGAGGTAATCAATAAACAAAATTCATTTGGCGTCCCAAAAAATTGATGCCAAGAAGATTTCGACCCGTTTGTTTGCTATGTGCAATCAGACGAAGGGTGCATACACTGGTTTAGCTTGATCTAATGGAGCAAAGATGTTGCTTTGTGAGCTTTTCAAGCAGCCTAGTAGTTATAATCAAATATAATATGTACAATTAGCATTCTTTAGCAAGTTCATTTTTAGTCTATACAAATGATTCCAGCATGTAATTTTTGTTGAATGCTGTACATGTGCATCTTTTAGCTCTTGTCTTTATTTCTTAGGAGAAATCTCCACAACTGCAGGAGATACTCCGCAGGGAGATGTCTGAGTTTTGGATGATGCCAACAGCTACTTTATTATCAGTACTATTAGAACTCCTTTTTTACCTAGAAAGCCACATCCTTTCCCCGCTCCTAAACAGACCATGGCGATACCTCTGTTTTCTCCTGCATTATTTAATTAAACGAAAAAAATTGCATCAATTTTGAGGTATGTAAATATGATGTTAATACAAAAACTCGGTGCTCTTTTGTGGCTAACAGATGTTTGACATACACATTACAAGTGAATCAACTACTTTCCCTTGAGGTGATAGTTGCAACATATTTTGTATTCTAGATATTTTTGCTACCTCTGATGTTTCTACTACATTGGCATGGGTATTATTTTCAATTTGTACATAAAAATCTTTTTTTGAAGTGGTAATTTTCTTCTCTTCAACAAATTTATTTAACCAATGCTTTACATAAAACAACTGCTTTAAAATGTCTGCTTTCTAAATGATTGCTTTAAATGTGGGCAACAAAACCAATTCATTTTTAACCTTACAGTGGATCTCACATCTTGTAATATTTTTGCCATAAGTGTTTAATGCCTCTTTTTTTATTATAGGGCTCTCCTGCTTCAAACAACCCATACAGAGAGCTTGTGGAAAAATACGAAGCCTTAATTGAAATTCAGAATCACAACCAAACTAACAACAGAAACAATCAGAAAAATAACTGCCTTTCCCTTCAAGAGGAGTTGCAAATGTCTGGTGAATTTAACGCTACCTGCACCAGTACCAAGGATACTGATGAAGAAAGTGGTCTCGGAAGCACACTCAAAGCAAACAAACAAAACAATAAAACGCGTAAAGTTGCTCATACCCCCACGGATTTCTCTGAAGCAGAAACTAGCTCTTCAGGGTTCTCAGACGAAACAAGCAATAAAGCAACCCAAACTGATGGCAGACCAGGCTCATTCTTGTGTACAATTGCTGATGGCGAAGATAAATTCAGTATTTACGATGATGCAAGTCCAATTGAAGGAAGATTCCGGGACCGGCCTGAATACCGCAACTTGTTCAAAGAAATATTTTCTGTGCTTAAAAAAGCAGCTAAAAACAAAGATGAAAATGAGGCGCTACCCCTACTGGATGACCGATCACCAACTAAAGTCGCTCCAAAAGTCCCTCCTGTAACACCATGTACAGAAAACTTACCTGACTTCCCCGATAATCTTACAGATGATACTCAAAGTGTTTTATCGTCAACTGTTTCAGAGCTCTCCACAAATCAAATCGATCCACCTACTGTAATTGAAAGCCTTCCCAAGACTTCCGAACCTCAACCCAATGCAGAAAGCACGCCTAAACAAACCAAGCCGGAATATATTTTGAAACCACTAGTTCGTCAACCTTTAGAGTATATATCAGTAAGTGTAAATGTGAGAAAAAGGTCCTCCTCCCGACGTAAGAAACAATTAGCCGAGAGATCAGAGTCTCCAGCAACTATCATCGTTGGAAGCCCTAAGGTAACTTATTCTAATCGACCTTCATCTGGAAGAAGGCGGCGTGAACTAAGAAATAACGGACCAGACACGGAAAATTGGAATGGAAGCACAATACAATTTTGGTCGAATGCAAGGAATAACGTTGCTTCACCAACTCCAAGTCAGAAAGGTTACGATTCTACTTTTGAATTCAAACCTAGCACTGCGTCTCAAGATTTGCACAAGTTGAAGAATCTGGATATGTCATATGCGGAAGTATTAAAGTATCCCAGGAAGAAATGTGAAGCAAATAGGTCAAAAAGGAAATAAGGCTTAAACCACTCATTACTATCTGAGCGTAAACATTTTAAATAGTATTGTATATTTTTATCGAGCTAGAACAGGATTTTTTTGTACATATTTAAATTATCGTTTTTACGTTCTTAATTTATATATATTTAGTTATTGTGATTGCATTTTTTATTTGTTTACATTTTTTAATTTGTGGTTATTTATATTGTAAGAAATTTGGCCATGACCATGATGAGATTTAAAATTTTGCCTGCGTTTTTAAATTTGTCAGATAGGAGAGACGAATGTGCCAATGTAAAATTTAAATGTGAAACGAAAAATTCTTTAATTTATGCTAAGAATTAAATATTTGATTTATTTTAAATGTCAGGATATACTAAAAGAAACAGTAGATAAATAGAACCAGATTAAATTCTAGCATTTTTACAATTATCAGGAAAAAGGAAATTATTGTGATTATACATGATATAAATAAAATTTTAACAAATTAGTCTATTCATTTTATTTTGTTTATCCAGGTAATTCTGATGATTATCATTACTCTTTCTAATAATAATAACAACCAGTTTACATTTTCCATTTTAATTAAGTAAAGCAAACAAGTACATTTTTATCCTACCTTAAAGTAAAGAGTTACTTCGAACTTATCCAACATTTATTAAGAAAAAAGAACATTAAACAACAAATACTTAATTAGAAATGATCCTCTTCAATTATACAAAATAATTTGACATGTACAACTTAGGTTCTAGTTCAAAGACATTCAATAACACTAGTTATTTCTCTGGAATAAGACTTTGTGGATTGTTGGTAAATCTGGTACTAACTTATTTGCATTAGTCGAGGAAGATGACTTTCTTACACCTAAAAACCTGTAAATAAAATGCGATCGAATTTTTAGTTGGACATGCCAAAATTAAAAAAAAAATAAATAAAGTTATGATAATGTTAGAACATTAATAATGAAAATATATACAATTACAGCACATAAAATGGATTATTAGCAAAGAAAAGCAGTGTTCAAATATTGTTCTAGTTTATATACAATAAAAGTTGGGTGATATCAACTCGTGTACCGAAGTAGTGCCAAAGATATTTTAAGGTTAGAGTAACTTGTTTACTTGTAAGATTTTAAATATTATTTCCAATTTATAGAAAAATGGTCATACAAATACGCAATGGTTGCTATCAAAAATATTTGTGACGCTCTTCTAAATGCGTTATATGTTGTAATTGCCAAAATTGTTATTTTAAATTCAAATCAGGTTAGTCATTTTGAAGTGTTGCAATCTGTACAAATTGTGAATGCAGACCCTTACTGTAAGAAATTAGATTGAATTTTTTTTTAACTGTTTTAGTACCAGAGGATTTGAAAAATCCTTCATATCGGCGAGTAATGCCTATCGACACGGTCATGCTGATTTTATTGTGGTGGACATATGCTGAGTAACACGCTCGCAATTCATATTGTTTCATCAGTAACATCGGAGACATTATACTCTGCACTAAAAAGTTCGCAAAATATGCTTGTTTGTTGATTTTTGTATGTGATGACATTTTATGATACATATTTTGGTTTTCCCATTGAAGAGGTAATTCATACATTAGTTGTGTTTAATTAACATGAAGCCAAAATATGGGTAACAAATGTAATTTTTTATTTATTATTCGGGTATCCCATGTAGAACGAAGAATACGAAAACGAAGAGAACGATGACATGTTAGAGATCTAATTCAACTTTTGATTCTAGTTGAGAAGATAGTATTCCATCAAATTTTATCAATTGTGCGACATATGAAAGTACTTCCATGGATAGTAGATCTAAACAGGAGCATTCACTTTGCTTTACTTAAGATACTGGGTCACAGATATCACTAACTAATGAATCTAAAAGTCCCTTCATTGTTTTAAATGTTTATTGATTCGTCCCTGTTAACTATAATGGTTTGCAAAGCAAATAAGTACACTGAACAACTAATAAAATCATCTGTTAAACTCGCTATGAAAACCAGTTACTTTGTTCAAAATGAAGGTGTTTGAAGCAGTTTTTTTTTTAAATGGAGATAATGAAGCAGCCACCAATTTTTTCTTATTGGATCAGAAAATTCAAGTAACCTATCCTGGCTTTAAAAATGTTTTCGCAAACTAGATTTTTGCTTTTTCTTCAATGTTTTCACTTAATTGATAATAAATGTTTCCCACCAGACCATGACTAGCCAGTAACTTAATTGAAATTTACTTCAAGCATTACTCCAAAAATAGAGAATGAATCCATGCAAGGTGAATATCAATAAATGATAAGATATAATGAGGGAATATTTGATCTAGTGAAACTACCAGGCAAAAATTTAAATAGTAAAATTATTGGTATAAAATCATTTACTTTAATTTGTGTACAATGCAGAAAAGAACTTCGTCCATTATGTTTTCATAAATATGTATGATTTAAAAATAATATCATTAATAATCTTGTGTTATATCTATTACAAATAAAATGTCTTTTTAAATATTGTTAAAAATACACCTTGGAACTCAATGTGTTATTAAATAAAGACTGTAAATTATTAGAAAGAAAATGAGCAGTTGCGAGAGGAAACGCTGACAGTTACGAAGAGATGCATCACGGCACAGTTCACCGCAGTATGCAAACAACGCGATCATGCTGCCTGGCTCTAAAAAGGTTAATTGACAGTGAACAGGGATTCTCATCTAAAAAAATGTTATTTGGCAAAACATGATAACGCCAGACTGCGCTGCACAAAACCAACACTGGACATAATTGTTACATTGGCAAAGGAAGTATTACCTCGCCCATTACATTCGACCGATTTTTAGAAATCGAATTTCCATATCTTTCAATCTCGCTACATTTTCCAAATGGCAAAAAATTCAAAATTCAAGTCATGTCTAGATATTTTGCTCAAATAGCAATTGATTTTTATCGATCCCACTTTGCAACGTTGTACATTTGATGGGAAAACGTCCATAATGACTTAAATTGTACCATATTGTCTTTATGCCACACAGTCAAAAGTCATAGGAGTTCAGATGACTATGTTAATTTATTTTCACAAATCTTTACATCCTATATTGTGGCTGCATTATGTTTATTATATGGTGTTTGGCTCTTTGAGGTATGTGATTACTTAAAATATCTCATTGAAGGCAATTAACAATGTTGACAGTGTTTTCTGAATGACGTTGCACAAACTAGAATTGCCTCATCAGATAAAAGCCTTTAGCCGTGCTCAGGCAGGTCTTGGATGATTCCCATTCGTCTGATTACTTTCCCATATTCAAATTGTCAGAGCAAAAACACATTAAAACCTTTACCGTATACCCATTTTGGGGATATGAGTTACAAAATAAATTGAAATTTCACAACATTGTTCGGTAAATATAGTGTTTACATACCTATTTTTAAGACCGCTCTGTGCATGTGCGCGAGTAGTGTCATTTCATCAAACGGATAAGCAGAGTTGCCATATCCACTCATGACGCTTTATATATACATATAAACAATAATTTTAAACGATATTCACATAAACGTGTCTTGAAATAACCAGACCCTACCCTGATGACCTGATCTGCGTGCCCTAATTTTTAATGTAAGTGTACCTTTGCCCTATTATATATACCTATACACAGTAATTTGAAACTATATTCATATAAACGTGTCTTGAAATGACCATACCCTACCCTGATGAACTGATCTGCGTGCCGTAATTTTTAGGGCAAAGGTGCACTTACGTAAAAAATTACGGCGCGCAGATCAGGTCATCAGGGTAGGGTATGGTCATTTCAAGACACGTTTATGTGAATATCGTTTCAAATTATTGTTTATATGTATATATAAAGCGTCATGAGCTGATATGGCAACTCTGCTTATCAGTTTGATGAAATGACACTACTCGCGTACATGCACAGAGCGGTTTTAAAAATAGGTACGTAAACACTATATTTACCACATTGTTCAATACTATACAGAACATTATAACCTTTAATGCTCTTTCATTTGATATTGATTCACCTAAGACTTGTTGCTATTTAAAGCAATATTAAATAGGTTCTAACTTTTGAATTATATGCCTACTGGGATTTAGTAAAGTGAGGTTACCACTATCAATCTCTATATCTCATTTTATTAAATATTCCTCCTATCACCATTTCTACTATTTTTGCTAATATTGCTACATAATTGGCTTAATAAATAATAATGAAACATAACCTATCCCTGCAAGCAATTAGATGAACCACTAATGAGCCCAAAATTACTGATTATTGAATAAATTCAATGGTGACAGGTATGGTGTAATTCATTTGAAAGGAATCATTCAATTCGCTCTGCTGGTTCAATAGCTAAAAATATAGTTGAGCCAAAATAAACAAAGAAGAGATTCATTTGTTGCACGGCCTTTTTGTTTCAAAATCATAGACACAAAAAAATTGAAAGCTTTATAAATATATCTTGTAGCTGAATATTATCCACTTTTTTCTCACAATATAAATCTTATTAGTAAAAAAGTCAGCGCAAAATGGTTAAACTATGGCATCTAGTCATTCTAACATTTATAACAGCTTTCTTCAAAAATTATAGCGCTCTCCCCCTTTAATGGAATTGAAAACCAAATACTAAACAAAATTTTTTGAAGATGTTTTTTGCAATTAAAATTACTCATGAAAATGCTTGGCAATAATATTTTAATCAAGAATAAAAGAAATAAGAAAAGAACTGATGCAATTTAAGCTATTGGAGCCGTGTATTGACACAGCTTATACTGTTTTAGAGAAGAGCTGAAACTATAATTCTCAATTTATTTACTAAAAATTCAACTAATCTCAACAAATTCTTTCTAATACAACAGTTACAATTTATTTATGGCATTAATGTTTTTGAGAACAAAATAGTCCCTCTATACCATAATAACAGTAGCAAGTGAATATTTAAACAAAAAATATTCGCGACTATATCTGCAAGTTATGCATTTTGATCTATCTGCCAATTTTTAACTCATTATTACAAATTTTAATCATTTTTCTAATTTTAACTTCTGATTAAAATCAACTATTTTATAGTTGAGTCTCCACTCAACATTCCCGTATAAATATATGAACTGCCATTAATAATACCACAAACACCTACATGCGATGCAAAAATAATAGCAAAATTTTCAATTTTCATAATTTACATATGCTTCAATGCATATATTTAACACATTAATATGTTCCTAAGAAATATTCAATTCTTGTTCAGAACATACACAAATAAATGGACAACATGACTTTATGTAAATTGCAACACCTGGTATTTTAAAAAAGTAAAATTATAGTAGTGGTCTGTAATATTCAACGCTTGTAAACAACTTTTGCAAAGGGCTCAATTTTAAAATGTGAATTAATAAATAAAATATAGTTCCAATTTAACAATGTAAATTCATAACTAAAAACTAAAAAGTTGCATTTCTGGTTTTCAAATTTAAGCAAAATGACTTGCTATTGCTAGTTTTTCAATGTTTAGCATTTTTGAAAAAATTTGTTATTCCAAGGCCCACTAAACTTGGGATATTCAAAATTATAAAAGTGTCACTTCTTGTCTCTGATCATAGTGAAAGTTTGCATCTGTCAGTTTTTTGTAATATTTAAAATGAGCACAAAATTTCAATCTGATGGCTTAATTTTAAATATTACTCAGCTTGAAAAAATTTCAAAGGTAAACAGGTATTTCCGGTGGTCCTACATGCCTCAAAAGTTAATATAGATTTACGATTTTGATGTAATAGCCGTATGCCAAATTTCATCGCTCCATTTCAAATGGTCTGACTGCTATTGTGTTTACACACAAACAGACAATATTGCAAAAATGGTCAAAATTGATTCAGGGGCACTCAAAACGCGGACATTCGTCAAAATCTCTACGTCAAATTTTTTCATGATCCCAATATCTTCCTTTTACTATACTTCGTATAGTAATATGAAAAGGTAAAAAAGTTAGATGAAAAAGTTTTTAATAAAGACTAAATTGATCAGTTTTTGATGAGTCGACAAAATAGAACAATTGCTAAAAGGTATTTTTATGTTACGTGTAAAGAGTGAATATGACACTCAGAAAAGAAGTCTTAAAATCAATAGCCCAATAAATTGAAGAGCCTAAATTTTGTACAAAAAAAGATCTATAAAACAATTCAAAGTCAAATCATTTCTTATATCATTGCATATGCAAGATAGCATAGAATTTAGTCTGTAAAAAGTGAAGGAAAATTAATGAGCAATAAGCATTATATTCATATAGATGAAAATTGTATTATTTGCGGCAACAGCAGCTTGCTTCAAGTGGCATCAATCTAAAAATGTCCTTTCCATGGAAATTATGGCTGTTTTTTATGCAAACATCAACACAATGAATCAATAAAATCCAACCATAATACACACTTATTTGAATTTGTTTTATAATACTGATGAATTGATAGAAGCAATATTCAAGAATATTGTTTTCTTTTCTTACAAATATACCATAGTAAAATATTATTTACCGAAAGAATTGCGACTTTTAAAAGAATAGGGTGTAAGAACAAAAAACATTGTTACAACTAATAAGAAAAATCTAAAGAACAGTGATTTCAGGAACAGAAGTAAAATATTTAAAAATAGTGACTCACCCATCACTATTTGACTTTGCAAGTACTGAAGACGATGTTATGGCTGGAGCTGTTGGATTGTTTAATGGTCTCTTATGAACCAATAAACATTTCATGGGCTGCCCATCCAACTGTCTGTTATGATATGTATCCACAGCTGTTTGAGCGTCTTTTAAATTTTTGTAAATCACTTCCGCGGTACCTGGTCTGACTAACCTCGCTACCAATAATTGGCCAATATCTTCAAATAACTCCTGCAAGAAGTATATCAAACATTATTGAATACCACTAAAAAAAATTACTTAGAACTATGAAAAATTTCCTTATTAAACTATAAAAAACTCGCCAATAAAATTAGGTATAACTCACCTAAGCCTATTTTAAATACTTACTCGAATGTCATCTTGTGTTACAGTAGACTGTAAATTAGACACAACAATTCTATGCCCTGCAGGTACCACAACTTTAGTTTTGGGTTGTGATAGTATTCCGTGTGATTGAGTTTGAGCGGGACTACTATCAAGCCGTGAATGAACATTTGATATTCTACTAGTCTTAAGAGGTGATACCAAGGGCATTTCTTCATCGTCAACGGCATCTAGATCAATATATGACGATTGGGGTCTACCCGGCATAGCTCGTCTAAAAACCACCATGAGGTACACGATTATAGTCAAATCAATATATAATTAAAAAACAAACAGCTACAAATGACACATTTTATTTGCCTACTAATATTATAATATCATTACCCAGCAGAGTAGCTGTGCCAATCACCGTCCATTCTTGGAGGGTGCATCATCCTTCGACTCTCCATCATATTAGGTTGATGTTCATGTCTGTACCAACGATAGCTGTCCCCTTCATAGGGAAAACTTGGCGGTAAATGTGAATGCATTGGCGTAGGAGAATATTCTACATCATTTAGAATAGTTTTTCTTATAACAGGAGGAGTGAAATTGCCTAAAGTGTCCTTGGGTGGCATAGGAACAGGACGTTTATTGATCATTTTCTTGCCAATGGGTGGGCCTTGCCTTGTACCAGGTATTAAACCTAGTTGCTGCCTCACTGCCATATTTAAGTCATGCGGGTTTTGTTTAGATTTATTTGTCACCAAGGATATTTTGCCATTCCTATCGGTTTTTTGCAAAATGCTGGAACCGATTGCTCTAATGTTGCCGTTCAAAACGTTCTCACCTCTTCGCTGCTCCCGCATTTTAAGAATTTTACTTCGAGCATCTTGCTTCTTTGCCATGTTAGCCAAGATGTCTCTAGCATCTACAACATTCTTGCGCTTTTTCTGTATTATTTTCTGTCTAGCATCAATTACACTTCCTTTTTTAATGGGAAGACGTTTCTTCATGCTACTTTGAAGTCCTGGCTTGCCCAATTTAAGGCTTCCCCCTTTATTATTTCTATAAATAAAAATATGCATTAATTTCACCTTTTTCTGTTAATGATGCAGCTATGACGAAAAGATGATTTTACATATAATAAGTTATATAATATATTATTATATTTTAAAGAATGAAACAAGCATGTGAATCTTTTTGACTTTGATGTGGCCTTGTTTTCTAATATTTTGAGTAATTCCCAATCGTTGATTGACTATGAAATGCTCATAAGAATTTTTATTTACACACATGCTGTTGCTATTTGTATCTACAAGATCGTCTCAAGTGAAAAAATTAAAATTGTAAATTTTTTTACTGGTGATTCCATTTGATTTCATTATATAACCTACTATATATGTTTAAGGAAGGTTAAAGAGTAGGAAAGATAGGAAAGTTATAGCAGGAATACATACATAATTGCCTTGGAAGCACACCTTCCTGCAGAGTGTTTATGCAAAGTGTCCCTTTCTGCATCTTCTTTTTTCTGACATGTACAAAAATCTTCACTAGATTCATATTAAAATTCAATATAAATTTTACTTGACTCAAGGAGCATAGATTTTTTACTTATTTTGAACAGAAATATAAATGGACGCTGCTTCCATATAATAAGTAATAAAATCTATTCGTTGTAGATTTAGAATTATAAGGTTCTATACAAGATTTTTGCTATGGCTTTTATATCAAAAATAGGTTTTATGCCTATAATATTTATTTAGTATTATATGGTTCTATGAAAATTTGTACTTATATGTTGAAAATGACATTAGGTCTGTATAAATCTGTTTGAAATGTGTCTTGTCAAATTTTACTAATGAAAGTAACAGAACAAATCAATTGAACTATCTTTTTGTTTGACTTGTTACTGGTCTTGGTAAACATCGTTTGATATGAAAAGTACCAATTCTATGATCTGTATCAAAACTGCACATTTTGACTAACTCATTAACAAATACAAATGTACTGGTGTTGTGGCTGATCATGTTTGTCAGAATATGAATAACATATTAATCTCTATTTCTTGAAACCAAATATTCATGAGTCTACGTAGTATAAGGAACATTGCAGTTCTTGTTTCAGGCACTATAATTCGACATGAAGCATAAGAATTAGGCAGCACACTTTTCAACTAAAGTTAGCAGTAATATTGTTAATTAGCCTTTACCTAGTAACTGTAAAGGAGGATCCAAAAAAGAGAGATGCCATACATAATTTGGTCGATTTTATCAAAAGTTATTTATTATTACAACATTTGTACTTAACAACAAGTTTGTAGAACAGAAGTAAGAGTTTGCACCAAATGATGAAACAAAATTTAAAGATTTACTGTAAGATTGTACATTTGGCCTTAGGTTAAAATATCAAATAACTATTATATTTTTCAGATCAGAACTTATGGACACTATATACCACAACTGCAACAAAGAAAGCCACTTATATTACCCCTAAACATCATATGTAAATTTTAGTCTCACATATAACTTGCCGATTCATTTAAAGACCTATGGCAGTTTATTGTATTCTATGGCGCTTTATTTCACCTAGATTATCAAATTGCCACAATCGCATTTTTGATGGACAAACAGATAGAAAATTTCAGACCCTTCTTGCTAAGAAAATTAGTGGTGTCAAATATAGTTGGACCATTTGGCCAAAAAGTTTCATTTAGTGAATAATTTATAAATTATGTATATTTGTGAGACTGACGAGTGGTGACCATTCAATTGTTTTTAATTATTAGTTGCATTGAGCTTTAATCAACTAAAAAATAGATTATCAACTATATAAATAGTTAACCATTCAAAATTGTTCATTTTCCAAAAATATTCAATATGTAGTGTAGGTCTGTGTTGTGTTCTACTTAAATTTAATGACTTGTTTACAAACTGATGCTACATGAAAGCAAGTAAATACAGATGTCTTGTAAAGTTAGAGCTAAGCAAAAACAAAAAATCCAGTTTTATGATTGGCTGTTATGTTAATACATAAAACATAAAATATTTAAAAAGATAAAAATAAATGTCTGCTTTTCTACTTCTAATTTCTGCACCGGAAAAGTTGTTTATGTGCTGTCATCAATATACACACTTTTTAAACAGAAAATCTATTCAACAAAATATTTGAGGTCTCTCACAAAATAGAGAGTTTTAAACTTTTTAATATGGCAAACTTATTCTTCATGGAAGTGCATTTTTATAGAAAGCATATGTATCAATTGGCTCTCTCTAAGTACACGGCAAATTTTTTACGTTAAAATTAATACATTTTAAGTTAAGGCATTAACTTTCTTTTATTCTGATCAAAAATAGTATCACAGGAATGATCTGTATTTCAGAGGCAAATATTTGTTTTCCACGGGGTATTCGGTCTTAAAGTTAGCTATTACACAGCATCGTAAAATAAATTAAGCTGATAGAAGTGTATAATTATGATTTCATATCTTTTCAAGCGAATGCAATTGAAATAAGACATTCAATTTAGACATCAATAAGCAATACAGGTGAATTAAAATTGCATAATGTCAAGCAATTATACTTGATTTAGTATTTTTCACATATGTAATCTATTCAGGAAAAGTTAATTAATAAAGGACTATAGCACATTATCAAATAGACAAAAGTTAAGAGAGAAGCGGAAATTGAGAGGAACTATTTTTTTACCAACACTGAAAATGGTAACTGATGAGCATAAGATCAGAACCAAAATAACAGTTCGTAAATAAGATACAATATATTAAAGTAGGAGAAAGTAGCAAAATACCGCAATCAATTAAAAGAGGGGCAATACAGAAAGGAAACTGACCAAACTAGAAAATAAAGAGGAAAATGCAGAGATAGGATAAAAGAAGCCACAATCCTAAACTGTAGAAGACAATGATAACAAAATAAAGTAATTACAAAAACAGTCCAAATACTCAGCTAATTATGACATAATAAGGAAAAATGTAAGAAAGTTAAAAAAAATTAGATGAGGAAGAAAAAGGCATGGAAAGGGTTCACAAAAACACATAATGTTGGCATACAGAAAAATAGAAGCTCATTTTTGGAATTCTGACATAGTTCAGAAACAAAAAACTGCTATTTAAACAATATTAAACATAAAGAAGACGAAATACTAAAAAAAAAAACAAATTAAATCATACAAAGATGAAATATCAATGAAGATAAGGAACAAGACAAAAGTAAAATGACGAAAAAATATGCACAAATCCTATCATGCAAGTCAATAAAGAGACTAGACATAAAATAAAAACGGAAAAAACCGCAAGAATAGTTGAAATAACCATTGAAATGATTTTCTGGAAAAAAGAAATCTGAAACAAATTCTTACATAATTAGAATAATAGATTAATTATCCTAAGAATTTGTTGCGTTTGAACGAAAAGAATACCGATAAACTGGCAAACTGAAATCATACCTTTACAAACAGAGAGCATGTAGATTGCAAAAACTATAGTAACAGCAAAAAATATGATCAATTGTGTTTTTAAAGAAAAACATTACACTCATATAAACTTACAATTCAATATTTTTTTACACATTTTGTACTAAGATAAGGATCTTAAGCCCACGCCTATACAATTATACTTGGTTATGCACAATAATTTTATAATAGTTTTTGTCGGAACATAGTAAACTTCTTCAAGATTATTACTGACACAGTCACATCAGTTAAAAGGAAATTGCATATATTACGTATTACTGTGATCAAAAAGTAACGAGAAATTGTCATTTAAAACTCCCTGATATTAGGAAGGTAAGTAAATTTTTTTCCCGTGTTGCTAGAACTGTCTACAACATTTGCCAAAGGTCTGTTTGTCGAAAGCTTTAATTATCTCCGAGTTGCACGTCTTTTTGTAAACAACCAAAGGTGAATTTTTCGATATTTGCAATGAATGATTTTGTTGAGCAAAGACCTTGCATAAAATTTTGTATGCGAAAAGAATATTCTTGTGCCGATACATTGAAAATGTTGCGGAAGGCCTTTGGCGATCAAACTATGGCACAAAAAAAACATTTATAAGTGGTACAACGAGTGCAAAGCGGGCCGAGAATGCGTTGAAAACGAACCACGCTCTGGACGACCATCACCGTCTACCGACGAGTGCTACGTCTAAAAAATCAAAGATTTGGTGCTTGAAAACCGCTGATAGTGTTGGAATATCATTTGGCTCGGCCCAAACCATTTCGAAGGATTTTTTTGTGTCTCAAACGGGATCGAAAATCGCTCAATTTTTTGGATGTGTGTGAAACTTTGCTGTCTGACTATCGGGACCACTTGAAATGCATCATTACTGGAGACGAGACTTGGATTTACGCATATGACCCTGAAACCACCAACCAATTCAGCGAATATCGTACAAAAGGTGAAGCAAGACCATAAAGACCACGGCAAAGTCGATCGAAAATCAAAATCATGTTGACAGTTTTTTTGATTACTGTGGTGTGGTGCACTATGAAGTCCTTCCGCCGAACCAAACTGTCAACAAAGAATATTATTTGAGCATTATACCTCATTTCTTGACTCGTGCCGTTTTGATATGATTGAGGAGATAAAAACCGAATCGAAGAAGTTCTTGAATGCTATACCGAAAAAAGACTATTGAGGACTGGAAAAAGTGTTGGCAAAAGTGAGTTTTATTGGACGGGGATTACTTTGAAGAAGATAAAATTGGTTTGGAAGAATAAATAAAGAATTTACATTTTATAAACAAATTGATATATCATTAGATACAGCCATTAAAAAAGTGAAAATGAGAGCTGAACATTACCCCTTAGGATCCCTATAAAAGAGCATAATAAAAATCAATGAACTAAGGAATGCAATGATCTGATTACTGCAAAAACAGGTACATGTTTTTAATACAACTTAGAAATATTTACTCAAAAAATGGTAAATTAAAATGAAATTAAGGACAAGATAAAAACAATGATTATTAGTAAACAAAAGAAAGAAAAATAATTTTAGAGCAAGTAAAAACGTTTAAGCACATGGGAACAATGATTATCGCACAGGAAAACACAAGCCGCATAAATTATACTTGCACAAACAGGAAGATTGTATGATGCGATCAAGCCCAAATGTTTGAGAAAGATGTCCAAAAACAAGTAATAGCAGAAGTAAAAAAAAGTAATGCTCTTAACATTAATACATGGAAGTGAATCTTATGCAACAAAAGCAAGACATAGAAACAGAAAACAAAGTATAGAAATGAGATTCCTCTGAAAAATTGATAATAAAATCAAAAGAGACCTAATACCAAATACTACAATCAGAGAAAATTTACTAACAAAAACAGTTAGTACTTTAAGTTAAATCATCTAAAATAGAACACTAACCATAAGGCCGTTTAAAAGAAACATGAATGCAGGATGCGCCCACAGCAGCCCAAAACATGGAAGTAAAATTAAGTTAGGTTTTCACCGTTAATTTAAAAGTAGCATTATTACGATCAATTTTGAGTATATTCAGACAAAACAAAATATGTGAAAACTTTTTAATATCTTTCAAAATATAAGCACTATTTTACTTTGTTTAACATTACGCAAACTCTACAACTGTGTTATATCGTCTGAGTCAATGTAAATGTAGCTTTTTATGTAAGATACAATTATTAAAGCAAATATGAAGCACAGAACCTTATAATACTATATCCGCGTAACAAATTTAAGTTAGGCAATATTACCTTCCTTTGAAAAAAATTCTATTTGTAAACTCTTCAAATTTTCGCACGAAATTAAATAGATGATTAACGTGCCATTTGTTAAAATATTTCATTAATTTTTGGCAGTATTGATCATGTCTGCAAAGCAATGGAAATTAGGTATGTATCTCAAAATTGATCAATTATAAGAATTGGAGAACCAACAAGCTTACAGTGCTACAATCTAATAATAAATTTATCCATATATGGTAAAGATTTGAATCAAATCACAGGGGAAGTGGGTTAAGGTGGTAATGTTTTGGGCAAAAGTCATTTCTAAATTTGTATAAATATCGTCTTACCTGTTCACCATTCTGACCGTTGAATTTTTATACTCTGATTGTAAAACAAATTAATTTATCATTAATGATGAAGCTTCAGTTGTTGTTTAACTCAAAACTATAATTTTTACATTCACGAACTGTCAAATATCAACAATTTTTTGTATGTGCATCAAAAGATCAACGCCAACTATCAGTTAACTACAATGAAGGTAGAAATTATTACAGACTATACATTGACGTGAAGTGAGGCAGTAACGAGTTACCTTGACAGTCGTAGCAACTAAAGTATATACAGGAAATACAAGCGTATCTGGCCACCGTGATCATGAGGTTGTGTGCAGTATTGCTGTTATAATACTGCAGAGTTGCCTAATTTCTTTTCTTTGTTTAAATTAAACTTATTGATTCAGCCATATGCCATCTTTTAAGCCTTATATTTAATCCAAAACGATGGAGGTCAACAGCATTTAAATTTGAAATAAATTGTAATTTAATATGCTCGAGATAAGAAATCGAATCGTAAAATGTTTTCCGCGTCAGTTTCCTATAATTTTAATTTAAGAATTTTTTCCTTTCTCGAATGTGCCAGCGGCAAATACTAAATTCTAATTGAATCCTTTGGCTGTATCTTTTTCATGTGTACAGTAGCTCAATGGCATTTAATTAATACATTTTAATTTAAATAAACTAATGGATAAAAATTTTATTTGACCAGAACATTGGGATTTTTTCATATTTTTGAAATATACTTGCATAGTAGGATTTAAAATGTAACTAGCTAATTTATGTGGCAGTCAAAAAAATTTAAAATTATGAAAATTTACATTATGATGCCATTAACATTGACTAGTATATAGATATTTCATCCTTAATTTTTATAAAATATTTTGATTATATAAGAATGTAAATAAATCGTGTTTTGAAATTGTCTTCTCCACAATCCTGAAGCTTTTTCTATTCTTTGAGATTAAGAAACTTTAAAGTAGAGCTATCATCCTTTCCATTTTCTAGAGATGTACCAATAAACATCGACTCATATGCCCAAATTGTAAGAATATGTAGATTTCACATTTTTAAAAGTTTAATTTGATCAAATATGTATGTAAATTAAAGAAATTACAGGTGAAATAACAAAAGAGTTGAAGCTTGTGCAATTTGCGCTATATTTTATTAATAATTGCAAATGGAAGACATAGTGGAAGACAATTTACAATAATTTTCGTAATTGTGATCGAGAACCTTTACATTTAAAAGTTCATTTAATTTCGTAATTCAAAAAATATATACAAATATCCATGCTATTTAACCTATTCTACGTTTTGCACTTACACATATATTTCAACAATAATATTTGCTTTATACAACATAATATCATATGAATCTAACATTTAATGGCTATATGCATACAACAATGAAAACATACCATTCATACCTTTACATTTTTTCAATGGTTAAATTTACATTATTTCAATGATATGTTCTTACTTAGACTCTTTTAATACTTCTCTAAACTTATCCAAAAATATGTCGGCGTGATGTTCTTGGAAAATCAGAGCAGGCCTTAAGCGAATGGCATGGTCCCCGCAGCCTCCACTTTGGATGCCTTTTTGTTTGAGTTTCAGTAAAATTTCATCACGAAGAGTATGCGTTGCAGCATCTATGGCTAAAAATGTGCCACGGCCACGAACAGAATTGACAAGAGCTGGAAATTCATTTTGCATATCCATCAACCCCTTCTTCAGCTTAGCTCCTGACTTTTGAACCACTTTGAGCAAATTTTGCTGCTTAATAACATTCAATATTTCTTCTAATAGGAGCATTTTGCCTGGATCACCCATCCAAGTGTTGAACACTCTGTAAGGTTGACTCGGCCTACAAAAATAATGGTAATGCGTTTCAAATTGAACTCTGAATTAATAAATAGGATACTATTACAAATAATATTCAAAAAATCTGTCGTACATCATATCAAAATTGTGGAAATATCCTCCCAATTGCATTTTCTTGCTAAACGTTACAATATCAGGTGGGGTGTCCAAATTAAAATGCTCATGACACCACATCTTCCCTGTTGGGCCACCCCCAGTTTGTACTTCATCAATCAAGAATCCTGCGCCATTCTTCTTGGCAATTCTTTGCAGTTCTTGGAAAAATTCAGGTGATGCTTCATTATCACCCCCTTCTGATTGGATGGGTTCTATAATGATTCCTGCTACTGGAACTCCTTTCTTTTTGGATTGTTCAATTAAATCTTCTACCTCAGCCAGGCATCGTTTATCTTCAGCAGCGTTCTCACTTTTGTTATCTTCAAGGGGATATTTGTACTCAGGGAAAGACGCTATTGGCCAGTCGAAAGCAGGAATGTCCAATTTGTGAATTGCTTTGGAATGAGTTGTAGAGAGTGTGCCTAAGGTACGACCATGGAAGGCGCCTTTGAACGAAAGGATCGACAACTTTGGAGCACCTGGGGGCTGATTGATCATGCATGAATGCTCCTCTGCTGGAGTGAACTGCACATTTTCACCCCTCTCTCGTTTTTGGTAAGCGATGAACATATTTTTGAATGCGTTTTCGTTTGAGCATGAGCCACACATCATGGTTGTGATATTCGGAAGGCCTGGAGAGACCTAAAAAAGTGTTCCTAATTTTTTTCACGACAATCTGTTGTATATGAGATATTGTAATGATTATGATTGATCTGTGATTAGGCATATGCAAAAGATAATTGTATTTGGAAATTTTAGAATGTCATTACTTACACTTAGGAGTATATTTTTCAATTTACTAGGCCAATCTTCTCCGGGAAAAACTCCAAGAGCAGGACGGTTTATAAGAGTCCTCTGCAAAATATTAATTGTGTTATTCTAATTTCAAAATTTGACTATAATAAACATACTGATCTATAACGTAAAATTTAATAGAATCTTACCAAATTATGGTTATTAGTAAATACTTTTAAGAGTTGTGGATGGTTATAACCCAGTGGCATTGAAGATATTTGAGTGAATGAGTCTAATAAGATGTTTCCATCAACATCAACCAAATAGTTTCCAATTGATTTTTCATAGTCAGCGAATAATTGTACAGATCCTGCTTGCTGGAATCATATTATCGTAATTTTACGAAAGAGCAATACTAAATATTGTATTGCATTAATTAGTGATATTTGAATAAGGACCTTAATATTAAATATAAGAATGAAGAGTTATCATGATAGGCGCTTTGATGAAAGAGGTATTGAAAGTTTGAGAATTCCTGGACCATGGTATAGTTAGTTGCCTATGTGATACGAATTAAACATTCAACTACTGCATAGGCAGTCTGCTTTTTTATTGCGTTTATATTCGAATTAAACTGATTGAAATAAATTAACTTAACAAATTTAAATTACCAATCCACTTGACTACAATCGTTGATATTAATTTATAAGTTGTTATGAAATATCTATAGATATTTGCCGATTACTGCTTTGCTCATGAAACTCAATATAGTAATTATTGGCTATGATTTGTATGGAATTTGCAACGCGATTTTTTTATAATCATGCTTAAGCTACTACTTGTGGGACCTCCTTATCTTGTTAGCACATACACACCTGTAATGTATTTAATTCAGACATCAATTTCTTCGATTTAGGGCCTGGAATTGCTGTTTTGACACTAGGGCCACTTGGTTCCCCTGGCACCAAAGCACTAGCATGTCGAGTTAACTCTAAAAATAGTTTAATATTAAATCAAACATTAAACAGCTTGAAATAAGCAACGTCAGTAAAGATAAATGCCAAGAGAAAATATAAAACGTGAGATTATAAAAAATTTCCATAATCATAAGCAATGATTATTTGATTTAATGATAATATATGATGCTCGTACATATGTGATATAATCTTGTAAGTGTCAGCAAGGCAGATAACAAATTCTGCTACATATCAACTTAAAAAAGTGCTTTCTGGTTTGCAATGCAATAATTGTTTTATCAATTAACATCCCAACCGAGCATAGATTTGTTAATTCTAATTTTGAAAGGAAAGATTTATTAGTTAGCAATTATGTACATATGCAATATTTTACTCAAGGCTAAAGCACTATAAATAAATACTGCATGCTTTATATTTGCACACGAAGGGGTACACTGCATATTATTGAAATTAAAGTCCGAAAATGTTAGGCCACATGTTGGTTTTTAAAAAACATGCAAAATCCAAAAATAATATATACTGTATCTATGCGCCTCTTATGCGGAGATGCGATCTATTAATAAAAATTTAGTGGCTTTAATAAAATGTGTGCCCTGAGAAGAATTCGTTGCAATCTCATTTACAATTCGCATTACATTTTCAGCTGGATGCAATTTTCAAAAATTTTTAATGTATGTGTATGTGTAAAATATTGTAATTTTTCGATAAGTTAAAGGAAAAAATTGAAATCTAAGTATCGAAGTACTTACTGAGATTTGCGGTCGATTGCTTACAGATAATGTATTGGGCACGTGGATTTACTATTTTAGACCACATTTTGCAGCGACCGAAAAATTGAAAAGGCGATGCTGCAATGTAGCTGCTCGGTTTATATTTTAAATACATAAAATATCGACCAATTCAGTCAAACAGATACATGCGCACTATGAATATGTTGGTTATACCTATTGTATATGCAACCATATGTACATACAGAGAAAAAATTGGATTCATAATTGCATATCCGTCATTTGCCTTAAAGAACTGATAATGAAATCATAAGCAAGTTTTTTAGCATTGCCAAAAATTGATTTAGAATAACTTTGTATGTATATATTTTATGTTTCTCTCTGATATAGGAATTTGCTTAAGCCTCGAATAGAAGCGAACAGTCCTGATATAATGAGCTGTATTTTCAACAGCATAAATGAGGAAGCAAAGGCGGGAGTGAAACTTCATAATCCAACAAAGGAATTCTCAACATCAAGGACACTCAATACCTCCTAAGCCATTTACGGTCACATGAAAGCATATCTGCACAAGTTAAACTGGGAAACTAAGAAACTAAAAGTCAATGGAGAGAAACTCAATATTTGATTCGCAGTCCTTATAGCAAATATCCCAAACAAATGCAAAATCTAATGGAAGAATTATACGCCACTAGTATGAAAGTAGGCTTACAAATAAACCATTCGAAGACAAAGGTGATGTGCCAAGGATTTACACTAATTATAGATATGCCTCTCCATTTCAAAACTAAAGTCTTTGATCTTATTTGTATTAACATATGACTTTGAGATTTGCATCCTAAATGCAGTTATTACTTAAAAGTTTCTCATCGCCTAAAGTGCTATGAAAAGTAGCAAGGTAGAAATATCTAAGCCGGATAGCAAAAGAATTAGCTGGATAAGAGAAATAACTAAAGCAACAGATATCATCAATGGAATCAAATCTCTAAAATAGGAAGTAGAGTAACAGTAGAACAACTTCTAAAACATTGTTCGTCTAGGGAAATGAAGTCAAAAGATAATAGGAGTAAATTCAGTAAAAATTTAGCTTAAGATTTAGAACATCTCTTTTTGCTCTGTTTAAATTTTAAACCATTTAAATTTTAGTGGATTTTCAGAATAAATGTTGTGATATTTCCCCTGAGCTGTAAAAATAAAATTCTAAAAGAAATTCATTTTGAAAATGTGAATGAGGTAATACTGATTTTAGTCGAGATAGTTTCTATTTGTAGTTCAGGAGTGTTTCTTACCAGTTGAGAAAATATTATGTTGGAGTAGAAAACGTCCAATATATTTGTGTTTACTTCAAGACGATATTTAATATGTTTCAATTAACATCAAGTATACAACATTTTATTTTATAATTTGTAGCTATTTCAAAGGTTATTTCATAATTCTTCTAATACTTTTCTTATAGCAACTATTTTCCGTATTCACGATTTGATTAAGCAAATATCAGAATTTTCTCTATATACTAATTTCTTATTGCTTAGGAAGTTTTAAAATCGTAGCTAAAAATGGTATCCGCTTAGTACAATATCTTAGCTATTAGATAAAACCGGGTTCAAGGGTTCAAACGGGCCAATTTTTGTCAACAGATATCCAAATTTTGTACTGTCCAATTTGAAAGCAGGATATAGCAGATAATTCTTCCCTAGATCAATCAAATTCACAGAAAAACCATTCTCCTGACCTTAGTTTAATTATTTTTTATGCAGTATTAAGGCATTTAATTTCTCATTTCGTTTGACTAAAGCATTTTAGAAGGAAATCCGATTTATTATGTTTTTTTGCGTCGATTCATGTGATCCCAAACCATTGAACCTCTATTTCAATGATGCGTAATTCTAATGGTTTAAAATTATTTTGTTGTCCATCACTATCAGAAAATCTCCGGGTCACTATATGGGTAATAGAGAAAAGTTTAGGTGTAAATGTTGCGCCATTGATATTTCGACGTTTATTCTAGTGTTGCGTAAAATGCTTGCCGGGGTAAAATTAGTAATTAGCAACTATGGACGCATCATCTTATTAATAATTACTGCATTAATGTGAAAAACAAAAAGATCTTTAATTATTCTATTTTCACTTGGATTGATAGCAAATCTCTGGCGATAATAACTTGATAATCTTCAAAATATCACTGACCTATACACCAAGGATTAAATTTCCTGGTAACAATATCAACGATAATTTGACGGGAGCATTTCGAAGTGTAATCATTTCATAGCTAATAAAATTCCTGTGTAGAAAAAACTCAAACAACTTATAAAATTGCAAGCGAAGCTGCAGGTAATTGCTATTAATAAATGCCCAAATAGATTCAAGGGCCCTCCAAATGTGATGATCTATCAAAATCTTGTGATAGATGTTTTCGTGGCTGCATTTGGTTTTAGTGTGTCCTTGTCTAACTCATAAAACGTAATTCACTCATAAAATGAATAATTGTCAGTTGCTTTGATTGCAAATATTGTAAAACTTGAAACGGTGAAATATTTGTCAAGCCCAACATAATATTCCCGCAATATCTTATATTTAACATTTTTTTAATTTCTCGAGAAAACTTGCCAAAATACGGGTATCATCACTTACATTTTATTTGCATTATCGCATTTCACACAATGTAAATTAAATAGTTATGATCAACAAAACATGACAAAAACAATTGAAGCATCGCGAAGAAAGTAATTTTTGACATTTCTGCAGAAAATGAGTCACAATCAGCGACAGGGGAAGTGGGGACATGCATTTCTTCCTGTACTTGCAACTCAAACTGGTCGAGTATCTAGTGGGCTGTGATAATCAGTGCAAAAAGGTTGTCATTTTGTGACTAAAGAGCTACACTCGCTGTCAACATGAATTGCTCCAAAAAACTTATAATCAAAAACTTCCAAGGAACACCTGACCTGTGTCCAAACTACAAAGAAAAGCAGCTAAGCCAACTGGAGAATGCTGTGACAACAATTTATAATAATCAGCAACTGAATATTGCCTATGAGGAACTTTATAGGTCAGTAGAAAATTTGTGTACTTATAATCTAAAAGAACGATTATACGAAAATCTCTATACGATTGTTGAAAATTACCTAAAGAGCAAAATTGATTCGCTCAAGTTAGAAACTGCTGGTTTCCTACACGTCTTGAACAACCTGTGGGTCGCCTATTGCAAACAGTCCAAATTAATAAACAACATTTACCTATACTTAGATCGTACTATCATAAATGATAAACACTTGCGTAATTCCATTTGGACCATGAATTTAACACTCTTCAAAACTAACATAATATTAAACTCAGCAATAACAGGTCACCTATTGGATGACATCCTGGAATTGATAGATAAAGAACGTCAAGGCATTTATGTAGATCGTATTCTACTGAAATCCGTTATCGAAATGTTAATTGAGTTACAAATATATGATGAAATCCTATCCTCTAAGTTCCTACACGTAACGGACAATCTATACAAAGAAGAGAGCATACAGCTAATGGAAAATTTTAACATCACTACTTACCTATTGTATGTACAAAGACGGCTACACGAAGAAGAAGACAGGATTAAATCCTACCTACACAAATCCACAGAAAAATCCCTGATGGACATCCTGAAATGCCGCCTATTAAAAGAACACCTAGCTAACATTTTAGACAAAGGCGTAGACGAACTTGTTGAAAACAACATGACAGAAGAACTAGCCACCTTATACAATCTCCTGGAGCAAATCAGCAATGGTCATGTGGAACTTTGCAAAGTCTTCAGTGCATACCTCATAAAAACAGGAAAATGCATGGTACAAAACCCAGAAAAAGATAAATTTATGGTCGAAAGTCTACTTAATTTCAAAGATAAAATTGACAACATCATAATGAAGAGCTTTCAGAACAACACAAAGTTCCTCGATGGCGTCAGAAACTCCTTCAAGTTTTTCATCAACCAACGCCACAATAAGCCTGCCGAACTCCTAGCCAAATTTGTTGACAGCCAATTACGCAGCAAAAATAGCGAAGAAGATATCGAGAAGATTCTGAACAAAGTTATGGTCATATTTCGCTTCATTCAAGGCAAAGATATTTTCGAAGCCTTTTACAAGAAAGACTTGGCCAAACGCCTCCTGGTTGGCAAATCGGCCAGCCAAGATGCGGAAAACAGCATGATCAGCAAGTTGAAGCTGGAGTGTGGTTCCGGGTTTACCGCAAAACTAGAAGGAATGTTTAAAGATATTCGGTTGAGCCAGGATCTAAATGCCTCTTTCAAGCAGCATCTTATGAATGCGCACAACAACACCGATTTCACAGCCGAAATGAACATAAATGTATTAACAACCGGCTATTGGCCTACGTTCCCTACATTTGATATAAACCTCCCGGAAGAAATGGTCAATTACCAAAGCGTTTTTCAGAAGTTCTACGTTTCGACCTACAGCGGACGCAAACTGCAATGGCAACCCAATTTGGGGTTTTGCATCCTGAAAGCGAATTTCCCTAATGGGATGAAAGAACTGCAAGTGTCGCTCTTCCAAACAATCATCCTATTGCTGTTCAATACAAGCGATGAAATTTCATACAAAGACATAAGCGAAACAACAAATTTGGAAGTCAATGAACTGAAACGTACACTACAATCTCTGGCTTGTGGAAAATCAAGAGTGTTACTTAAAGTTCCTAAAGGCAAAGATGTAGGAGATGAAGATTCTTTTGTTTTTAATGGAGACTTTACTGAAAAATTGTTTCGTGTTAAAATCAACCAAGTGCAACTCAAAGAGACCATTGAGGAGCAGCAAGCTACCGAAGAAGCAGTTTTGCATGATAGGCAGTACCAGATTGATGCGGCTATTGTTAGGATCATGAAGCAGAAGAAAGTACTATCACACAATTTGCTTATCAATGAGCTATATAACATTCTTGATATTCCTGTTAAGCCTATGGATTTCAAAAAGAGAATTGAACAACTTATTGATAGGGAGTATATTGAACGCGACAAAGAAAATGGAAATTTTTATAGATATGTTGCTTAGACATTGATTTTGTATGCCAAACAATTTATTCTTTTGTGACTAGATTTTAATGCAAGCTTAAAATTAAGGCCCATGGTTTTTGGTTTCAACATTGTTTATCTGTTTAAGTGTAGTATTTTTGTTTACCTGATTTTGTTCTGATTGTTTTGTTATTTATAAGTTGTTAGGAATTATACTTCATATTATTTATAAAAGATTAAATAAATCGTTCTTTGCAGCTTACTAGTTTTTATTAGTTTTTTTAAATAATTAAAATTAGTAGCACCAGTTATTTCCCTTGCTAAGTTTGTATATATTTTGGTTGTACTTATCATGATGATTTAATGGAGTATGTGCATGATTTTTATCTTAAAAATTCATAAGTTCTTTTGAGTCTTCTCAGTAAATAGTGATAAATGGGCCCTGGATTGGCATATTAGGAGCACTGCTCTGCTGTGACATATCATTGGTGTTCAGTTATCCATTAAAATTATTTCTATGTTTATAGTTGAACTGTAACAGGTCTACAATGTTGAATTCTTGCTCTAGAATAGGCTAATCCTCTTAAATATGAAATAGATATAAAGTCTTATTTGATAATTTATTCTCTACAATTTGAGTAATAAACAGTTCGTGTCAACATTTATAGATGAATATGGCCTTTTCTGGTTCTAAATTCTATTTATTGAATTACCTTACAAAATTGGCTTGATTTTAAAATTATAGCACACAAAAAAGGAACATCGTATATATTAAAAAGCTATTTTACCAGAATGCATTTTTTTGACGAAATATATTTTCTGATGTAATATGAATTTATATCAAAAACATACAACATTATATCATCAATGTACAATTTTATAATTGTATTTGCAATATATTGTCATAACCATGACATTTATATTAGGTGCGCAACTAAGTTCTCGCCGTTTATCAATAGAGGACTTTAGCAGCAAGAAGTACTTGCTTCAGAATTAGGAGTTACCCGCCAAGCCATTTCCAAGCAATTGTTGGGAATGATTCAAAAGCAAGGAACTTGGGTTCCTTATGATTTGAAGCCAAGGGATGTTGAACGTCGTTTTTTTTTGCCTGTGAACAACTGCTCCAGCGGCAAAAAAGGAAGGGTTTTCTTCATCGCATCGTGACGAGTGATGAAAAATGGATTCATTACAGCAACGCAAAGAAAAGAAAGTCATGAGAACTGCCCAGTCATGCTTCTACGTCTTCGGCTCGGCCAAATATTCACGCTGCGAAGGTTATGCTGTGTATTTGGTGGGACCAGGCCGGTGTTATTTATTATTTAGTGTTGAAACCGAACAAAACTATCACTGGGGAACGGTATCGACTTATTTGATGCAATAGAGCCGAGCACTACACGAAAAACGGCCATAATATGAGAAGAGGCACGAAAAAGTGATTCTACAGCATGACAACGCTCGCCCTTACGTTGCCAAACACGTTAAAACCTACCTGGGAACGCTCAAATGGGAAGTCCTACCCCACCCACCATATTCTCCAAATATTGCGCCGTCCAATTATTACTTATTCCATTCGATGGCACATGGTCTGGCTGATCAGCAGTTCCGCTCATATGAAGACATCAAAAAATGACTTGATTCATGGATAGCCTCAAAAGATGAACAGTTTTACCGTAACGGTATTGGTGCTCTGCCAGAAAGATGGGAAAAAGTTGTAGCTAGCGATGGGCAATACTTTAAATGATTCATTTGTAACCATGTTTTTACAATAAAGTTGCATTTTCATAAAAAAAAAACAGCGAGAAGTTAGTTGCGCACCTAATATTTTGAGGGACATTTTTCATATTTCAATTAAATCAATCTCGTCCAACTTGATGTGTATTTTCTGGCCTGTCTATGCGACAAATTGTATCAGCCACATTAAAATATCCAATATATTCTACGTCTTTTGGTGTTGTGTCTATATGGTAATGTCCTGCTTCGTTGTGGTCACTAAAGCTGTGAAAATGTTGTACTCTTAGATCTAAGTCCTGGAAATAGAAGTTGTTTGAAAAATTATTTATTTAATTATAATTTATAAAATTCATTCCTTACTGGATCAGTTGAGACTAATGTTCCGACAGCTATAAGAGGGGTAGACATTTCATAAAAATGCAGCCAATTGTTAACATCTTCATCTGTTTTTAAAGGTGTGGCTGAGAAGTCATCCATTATATGCTGTTTCACTTTTCCATTGTTTACAACAAATGCGCCTCCCAGTCCTGTTAAATAATTTATCTCAGTAAACATTTTCTAAATGTCATAAACAACTCCAAAGATATATGTTGTGATCTTTTTCAAGTGAACTAACGTTTTACATATAGATATGCGATTGTTTTGTGTCATTAATCAATTGTTAGTAAGTATTAAGTTGTTGAAAGCAGCAAAAGTTGTACTTTGCCTACTCAACAGGCGATTACTTTCTTTCTAGATTTGCGTACTGTGTTTTTACTTAACCTCTTAGTGACTAAATTTACTTTAGATTAAAACAAAATGTGAAAATAAAAACATCAGAATATATAACAGATATGATACATATATTTTCTTGATTGAAGCAGAACTATTTTAATGGTTTATAAAAAAATTAAACACAATCTTTGATAAAAAACCATTTGTAATTAATTTATGGTAAGAATAATTTCTATTGAATCGTATATTTTTAGAAGGAAGGATTGTTGTTGAGTCCATTTGATTTTTTTCTCATGTAATTCTTAAAAAGCTAACGATAAACAAGGTTCACTTTGTTTTAATATTAGTTGTTTTTCCTTTCTTACATACAGATTTTGCTATCTAAGTGTGTAATTCCATGCAACTCATTTAGCACATCTTTACTATTAGAATATATTTAAAAATGAAACATCGATTCAATTTTCTTGAATTAAAATGGATTCGGTGGTATGATATTAAAGTATACTGTAAATTCATATCTCTTCTAAGTTTTCACAATTTATGGGCATTCTACTTCAGAAGCTTTTAAATTTTTATCTCTTTTCTTCACATAAGTTGGTGGATTGTCACCATGCTTGCTACATAGATTCATCTGTTGGCAAATTCATTTTATAAAAACACTGTCAATAACTATTTCTTTGGCATCAACAGTTCGTTTGCCCTTCTTTCTCACAACTTTAAACCCGAGCAATGTCAGCTCAGGGAATCTTAATGCAAATTGTGGCTAAAACTGAAAATCCAGTTGTCACAAAATAATAGGTGACCCATTTTTTATGTTTGCAATTAGTTAAAAATCAATATTTGTGCTTGCACTTATATATGAATAGTTTGTCTATTTTTCTCACATATATTTCGAAAATATCACGTTTATTAGTATTGTAAATGACAAATATTTTACAGCCTTATTCTTATGGGTTATTAGCCACACACTATTTCAAACTTGAAGTACAGCATTTATTCATGGATGCAAAGAACCTGTTTTTGAGGAATTCTCAAATATTTTGATTTCAGGTGATCGAGTAATAGTCTATTTTTGTATAACTTATCTCTGAGAAAATAGTTTCTCAGTATAGTTATTCAATTCCAAAAACAATTTTATTTCTTTTCATTTATTGCTATTGATATCTGCAATGGGCACTTTTTGTTCAGTATATACATGATCTCGATAAATCAAAAATTAACTATCTTGTTTAAATTTTGTTGTGTAGTGTATAAATTACTTTGTTTTACAAGGTGACCTAAATTTTAATCATGGAAAAAACTAACACTTTCATTCCTGAGTGTTACGTAATACTGCTAAACCAATCTGGTATAAGTCCAATACTTTAATTTTTTTATTTCAAGTTATTCCTGGTCCTATAAAACTTTCATCTATGAATATTTCCATTATTTTGTAATTCTTCATGGCTTGGCTTTCTTTCCAATTCTTTACTAGTCTCAATTTCTGATTCCAAGTTCATCCTAGCAGCATTATTTTTGAAAACTATTATGCTTCATCATTCACATTCAAGTTTTGACCTCCCCTTTCCTATGACATTTGTTTGGTTTGTATGGAAACAACTGCAGATAGCTTTACTTTTTCCATAAAATATCGAAGGATCCATAATTACATTCAAAACAATTAGAATAGAAACAAATAAAAAGTGTATAAATTAGTAATTTATCTATTCATTGCTTGCTCTCGCACATTAGCAATACAATGAATATTCTCCAAAATTCTTTTAAAAATACTCTACTTACCTCCGAGTTTACTATCAATACTTTGACACTTTACTTTACATGCAACACTAACAGATGGCAGAACATTGTTATTTCTTAAGATAGGAATATACTAAATATATGACTATGGCTTGAAAAATATTTTTCCTACTTGCATATAATTGAATTTGCAGTATCCAGCATAGGAAGTTGAAGACTTTAATGTGAATTGCCCTAACACTATTGACTTACAGCTAATTTTAGGATTGCTTAATATACATACCCACAACTTTATCGCCATAATGTTTCTGAAGTGTTGTTCTAATACTGGTAACAAAATCGTTGGACCCAGTTCTTTGCTTTACATGCACTTTCAACACCTGTGTTTTAAAATGTTTTATTGACCAAACAACTATTAATTCACTTATTGAAATATGAAAAATTACTTACTTCCCCTGTAATTCCCTTTGAAACAAATAAATTTGCCAGTAGGGCACATCTAGTTTCATTTTTTGGGATGCTCTTTTGGCCATACCCATTTGAGGCTTTATTTAATATTCCAATTACTGATTGTTGGTTGATTTCATCTTCATTAACATATAAGTTGTATATTCCCTAATAAATATTTTCAATTTTCATTTAGTTTTCACAAACTCCTTTCTTCGCCATTTTCTTAAATTGTAAACAAATGTTAGAACAATTTTTACCTCACAGTTCATGCCAGCCCAAGGAAATGGACCAGCTCCTGCCCCTATTATAAAGGCTGATTTCATTTGCAGGATCTCTGGTAATTTTTTTAGATCATATATTTTGTCACGTTGTACCGTTGGTATCAAAAAGGGAGGTCCTCCTAGGTCTATGATAGTTGAGTGCCCACTGAAACCTATAAATACATTCATTTTATCGGTATCACATTTAGTTATTCAAGAAGTATTAATATTTAAAATGGGTTTACTTATACCTGGACATGCTAAATTAAATGGTGGTTTGGTCAAATCAGGACAATTCACAACTTCTACTGTTACTTTTTTGAAATTACTTGGTAATCCCTCACTGAGAACTGAAAAGATAACACAGAATGTACTTTATAATATAAAGTATTAATTGAAAATATTACCATTTTTTACCTCATTCAACGGAGGTACAAATAATTTCTTTTTCTCAAAAGGTAATGTTGAGTAGTCTAAAGCCATTTTTCTAGAACATACGAAACAAGTTTAGATATGATTCTATATCAACAGGTATTTAAAGAAAATATCAAGTGAGAACTTTTCCTGCGCTGCACATTATTTTTTAAATAAATTTAAGTAATTAAGAAGATGCCGTTGCAACAAACTAGAAATTATTGTAAATGTTGACTATAGCGAGATAATCTACTCATTAATATTCCAATTTGCAACGGCCTTAAAAAAGGTACACAAATTGAAAGTTGTTTCCTCCTATATATCCCCTAGTTTGTACTTTTAAAAGCGCAAGCGAATCATCAAAATGAACTAGAACTAGCGCAACCGCTAAGGGGTAAAACTTCGTTTTACCATATGGTGAAGTGTAAAGAAGGAAAAGTTAAGAACACTTACCCGCTAATACAGTTTCCCGAAAAATATAATCTCTTATGGAGTTCAATAATTAAGTGAAATACTTATATTTGCTCAAAAGTTAACGAATTACCAAAATTAATAAAAATGCAGCTTGTGTTCGTAACACTGTGAAAGGTTAAGAAGTTTATCGCTAATTATTTAATCAACCATTTTATGCTCGAACGATTTATGTTCTTAATTGCAGTGTAGGTCAAAAGAGATAGGAGTCTTTATCTATGGTACAAAATATTATCTACTGCTTTTATAAAAAATATTTTTATTTTAACTGGAGTGCTGAGAGAATGTTGTCATTATATTTTAACCACAATAACAGGATAGTCCGCGAAGTTTGAATGTAGCAGAAAAATAAATAGAGGGAATTATTTTATTGATTAGATATCAAATCTTATTTAAAAAAAATCGATAATTGACATAGCTGAAATTTTACTATATGGCAAGGTATTCAATGCCCTTTTAGTAGTTGCGTTAGACAACCCGCTACACATATAATCCATAGGAAAGGCTGCCCTTTGATCCATAGATATTTGAATAAATTTGCGGTTTATATTGAAACATTTGATAGGTCTAACGGGGACCAAAATTATTGTATTATTAAGTTAAATCAACGCGTATTTACTACTGTTCATTTGATCTGTTTTCATTGATTAAATTTGCTTGTTACCGCGTTTTAATAGCGTTCATGACGTAATCAAAACACCTACATTGACTGTTGTACAAGATTCTTTTAATTTAATCAGAAAGGGACATTTTAAAAGTAAATGCAATGTAGTAAAAAGAGAAACTTGGTTTTTGTGCTTAATACGCTGTATATATTGCACCAAATTTATTACTAGAGAAACAATGATTCAATTAACAATCGAATTAACACTTTCTTAAAAATATTTCATTTGATATTAGGCATTAAAATTAAGTAATAAAATGATACGACACATTATGATTATAACAGTATTTATTTTGGTAACACTATAGATTTTGTTTCAACAATCTATTATTCAGCTTAATTTTATTCATAACATATCTTATATAATTGAAGTTAAGCCCATTTGATTCTATGGTGCTCAAATGAATATAGTTAAGATCTAATTATATAATAGTTTTAAAGTAATAACAATGTAAAGTTATTAAACATTTAGACATGTAGCTGTAAACATATAGTAATGTTGAAATTTATATTGGATACTAGCTATCGCATTGAGCTTCAAGTTTACAACCGGCAACCTTAAAAGCTACATAACCTTATTTTATACATAAACATTGGGCAGTGTGCGATTAGTAAACGATTACAGTATTAGGAAGTCTAAAAATTTAGTGCATAATGTCGTTGGCTGATGAGTTACTGGCTGATTTAGAAGAAAACGACCCGGAAAATGTAGAGGAAATGATAGAAGCAGCTACAGCTCCGGTGAAAGAAGTTAAAGAGGAAATTAAAGATGTTCCAATGGAAGTCGATACTACTCAGATTAATTCTGTACGGGAGTTGTGTAAACTTAGAGATTCCAAGCAATTGCAGAACATAATGGACCAAATTAAAAAGTATGGGACTCAGGTTAGGAAGTCGTCGGAAATCATAGGCCCTGTAGAATCTGATCCCGAATATCAACTTATCGTTGAAGCAAACAACATCGCTGCAGATATTGATAATGAAATAGGTACATATTTACGATTTTTACCAAATAGCTATGTTGCTGGTCCTAAATTAAAATAATGATCAGAGCTACAGGAAAACTTGTCTTTGATTAATGAAATTAAACTGGCCTTAGGGCTAAGATTTCGCAAAGGACTATTACAATTTGTTCGTAGGATAAATCAACCAAAAAGATCTTTGTATAATATAACAGTCCTGGATTTCAGACATTCTTTAAATGTTAAAACAAAATTTAAACCAAATTTATTTATATTCGCATTTATTTCCATATTCTTTATAATGAAAGATTTCTCTGAATAGTGTGACTATTTTCTTTGCATTATAATAATGCAAATAATAATAATAATTCCAAATGCTGACTAAGTTTGGCCCCCAGACTCTAAAATGATTCTTTCAAACTATAAACGTTGTTATTCAATATTTAAAAATTGCTTGTAAATCTACATTTTTTATATACCTGTATACTATATTTTCTGTCTTAAGATTTTGGCTTATCTTCACGATTTGTAGGCCCCTGAATCAATTTGACTCATTTGTTGTATGTCTATGTCTGCTATCAGATCATTTGAATTGGAATCATAAATGTTAACACACATCTATTATAGTAAAATACTACAAAAGTATTAATTTTTAGACATTTAGAACTTCCAAAAGTATCTTTTAACTTTGTTTTTATGAAAAATATAAACTATATATTTATATAAACTACAGAAAAGAATGAAATTATAAGATACAAATTTAACAATTTAAAAATGTGACTTTCATCAATTATTGCTGTTTTATTTTTTAATTAGTACCAGTAAAAACCGAATTTTTAAAATGAAGTGCAAATGGTTAATGTGTTATCTTTTATAATTCAAGCAGTTTAAACCTAGTAGTTATTAGTAGTATTTTGCAGCCACCATTCATAAATTTGTAAGAGACAAATACCAGAAACGATTTCCTGAACTGGATTCTTTAGTTGTGGGCCCGCTTGAATATGTTAAGACTGTCAAAGAGTTGGGAAATGATTTGGATCAAGCTAAAAATAATGAAATTTTGCAACAGTTTCTAACACAAGCTACTATTATGGTGGTTTCTGTAACTGCTTCAACCACCCAAGGGTAAGTAAGCTAAATTTTACGCATTTTTTAAATGACCTGCCAAATTTTGGTTAGCAATTGCTGAAAATGTTTAATTGTGTTTGCTAATTATTAAAATGGAAGTTGACATGTTTATAAATGTAGCAGTTGCTTGAGCTAGAAGCAGAGCTAGTCCTGCCAGGGATTGGACAAGTTCCTTATTTATAGAAAGGAATCCGCAGAACAACTTTTTAGTATTAGTTATTTATTGTTGGTGTTTTAATTACTGTATAATAAAATGGTGTTTTCTTTTTAGATCTCATTTAACCGATTTTGAAAAACAGCAAATTGAAGAAGCTTGTGACATGGCAATCGAATTGAACAACTTCAAATTAAAAATTTATGAGTACGTTGAAAGTCGAATGGCATTTATAGCCCCCAACATATCTATAATATTAGGTTCTTCGATAGCAGCAAAAATTATGGGTGTTGCAGGAGGTTTAACAAAACTATCAAAAATTCCGGCCTGCAATGTACTCCTTTTGGGGCAGCAGAAAAAGACCTTGTCTGGTTTTTCACAAGTGACAATGTTGCCTCACACTGGCTTTGTATTTCATTCTGAAATTGTGCAAAATACTCCTCCGGTAAGTATAATCTTTGATACAAATAAAACTAAAGAATCGGCTACCCAAAACTAAATTTTTTTATCTGTTTAAATTTTTAACCATGCGAGTATTATAAGAAAACTTGTGCTTCCAGGATTTACGCAGAAAAGCTTCAAGGTTAGTAGCGACTAAAGCCACTTTAGCAGCAAGGGTAGATGCTTGCCATGAAAGTTCAGACGGTAGAATTGGACGAATGCTTCGGGAGGAAATTGAGAAAAAATTAGATAAGCTTCAGGAGCCTCCGCCAGTTAAATTTGTCAAACCCCTTCCCAAACCAATTGAAACGAGTAAAAAGAAGAGAGGAGGAAAGAGAGTTCGGAAAATGAAAGAACGCTATGCCATGACAGAGTTTAGGAAAAACGCCAACCGGATGAATTTTGCAGATATTGAAGACGATGCTTATCAAGAAGATTTAGGTTATACACGAGGTGCGATCGGAAAGTCTGGAACAGGGCGCATTCGACTACCACAGGTTGATGAAAAAACGAAAGTTAGGATTTCCAAGACATTACAGAAAAATTTACAAAAGCAACAGCAAGTCTGGGGAGGGAATACAACTGTAAAGAAGCAAGTTTCAGGCACAGCTTCAAGTGTAGCATTTACACCTTTACAAGGGTTGGAAATAGTAAATCCGCAAGCTGCAGAAGTCAATGTAAATGAAGCAAATGCAAAATATTTCTCAAGCACATCTGGGTTCTTAAAGTTGGATAAAAGTTAGGAAAATCATGTTGTATTATATAATCATGATTTGCATCATGTTTAAGTGATTATTCACGTGTATTAAATAATATTTCATAGTTTCCTTATCGTTTTATTAATAAATTCACTATTTTAACAATAAAAAAATTGCTATTTTGCACACAATGAAACACAGAATCGTCTCTAGAACACTTTCTTGATAAAGGTCTCTAGAATAACTTTATTCTCCTTTGGCTTTTGTCGTTTCTTCTTTGAAGTGCAAGAAAACGAACGAGAAGATGAAAACACCAGCCATCATTGAGAAGGCACTTACGTAATAAGGATAGGCGCTTGGAATGAATCTTTCATATTGAGTATGCTGTAATGGTCTTACGGACACTTGAGTGGTACTATAGAGGTGAGTATAGCCAACCCTATCATAATCCACTTTAAATTGGTAGACACCATAGACATCAGGAATTTTGAATTTTGCTTGGTAAGAGCCGTTTGGTTGCCGTTTTAATGTTGTCCTGATGAAGGGGTCAATACGTACAAATTCCAGCTGGATGTCATCAGCAGTAAATGGCTTCCATTGGCCAAATTCTAGTATGTCTATTTCTATTGTGTAGACCTTTAGGTAGGAAATTAGTATTAAAATGGAGATTTAATTGTAAAGAAAATATTTTAATACATAATTTTTTAAATATATCGGTGAATCTATTGTTTTTACTTACAACATCATCCATTACAGTGTAGGCTTGTGGAGGAGAGGTTTCTCCTACTTTGTGGTGCTTAACTGATTTAACTCGCAATTCACCATGTTCCTTGAATGCCCATTGGCTAAGAGAAATTGCAACGTTCCTGTTGTAAGAATTTTCTGGTTTGCCATTTAGAGCATTTTGGACTGTTGCTGAGAAATATTCGTCGGAGAAGAAAGCCAAAGACCCACTGAATACTACTCTTGCATTGTTTCTAGCTTGGAGACCAGCAATCAAAATTGTATTTTTCCCAACAGCATGTGGATACTAAAATATGAAATATTGAGCAAAAATCATTTAAATAATAAATATTGGCTCTGCCTTTAACGAAAACCGAGCTGTGAACTATGCACCAAAATAACATTGTAGACCACTTACTTCTTTAATTGGTTGTTCTGGAATGTAACTGTATGCTGTGCTGCTTGCTGTTAAAATAGGTAAAACTAATGGATTTTCTGGATCTGCTAAGATTCCAGTTCCTTGGTACAGTACAGGCCCCACTAGTTCTTTAGGACCGACAATTACTGGGGCATCAATGAAATTTTCAGTTGGTGCGATTATCTTAGTGTGTTGACCATCATCTGATACGTCATAATTGAGATGATCTATGACGTATGCACCTTCTTCATCAATCTGAAATGAATTTATTTTTACCATATGTATATGTATACCAGTTAATCCTTGCTGAGCACAAATTGATTGCCAATAATGATATCTACTATTTTTTGGATTAGTAAAGCAGCATCACTGTATTAGACTACATTATGAAAAATGAATAATTATTACCCCCTGGCTTCAGTTTCTCCACTCAATTACATACAATACAGTAATGAAAATGGAATTTAATATTCTCTGATTTACATATAGTTCAACTCTTACATTCTATTATCAAACTAACAAGTTTGTTCATTTCCAATTAGTTTCACATTTAATTAAAGTAATCGCAATTGGAATACCTCGGAGTCGGCCACTGGTGGCTGACACGGTGGTCAAAGTGGTAAATATTAATTTTATTACATTATCTACACATAAGATTTTTTATAATAAAATGATATTTTTCTAAGGTTACAACAAAACACTAGAATACCATTTATTTTATTAAATATTAGAAATATAAATAAAATTTAAAAACTATTTTAACGACCCAAAATTCCTTCCTAAATTCCGGTAATCTGCCTTAGGGCTATTAGATATGTTATTGTCACATTATTAAGCCATGACAGAGTTTTTAATATTAACTATTTTTGTGTAATTTTAGCTGGATAATTGAGTTGAAATTATGTATAACAGGATTCTTTATGGATTTTGTTGATTCTGCAGCATCCTAGCTTTGCTTAAAAGTTTAAATTCTTTTATCATCTTATTTAATTACAATTTTTAGTGGTTTGTTCATCTTGAAATTTCATATGTTTTTTTAGTGCCTCTGGCGTGTAAAAAATATAATATTTATTAATGGATTTTCGGTATCATCTCAATAAAAGTAATTGATAAAGGGAACTGATGGATGCTCTGCATTATTGGGTAATAAATTTTAAACGGATTCGACTCTACCATTCAAAATTAATCAAGTGCAGTTGTTTAAAGCATAAAAAGTAGTATATTCAAGTGGTAACTGAAAGTTTGTCATATTTATATTTTGTAATATAATCTTTGAAATAATGTTACATATATTTATGATTCAGCTATAATATTTTAAGTGTCCATATTATTCTCTGTTTGTACTGTCTGATAAAGTGCTTTATTGTTTGGGCGAGAGTTTTGCTTTTGTAAGCTCATGCCCTATTTGTTATATCCATCATATAGTAACACTGTACAAGATTATTTCAGATAATTTTGAATATCCCTTTACTAAATCACATGGATATTAATCCAGGTTTGGCTTTTTGATATAATTCAGTAAAAAATATTTAAATTGTTTACTGAACATCTTTGCTGTAGTAGAGATTACAGGGAATGTGGTATAATATTTCCTTTATTATTGGTGCTAATTTTGAACTGTGTATCCAGATGTTATTTGCTGGTGTGCCTAAATATTATCGAACTCTGTGTCCAGATCAACGATCAACAGACTCTGTGCAAATTTTATTTTTATAGCCAAACAATATATATTATCATCATGTGCAGCTATTTCGACCCATGTTGCAAGGTGTAGTCTCTTAATTCTTCTTGTTCTTTTGAGCGGCGTCTTAAGTCCTGCTACCTCCAGAGGGGCGTTTAAAGTGAATGTCTGATTAATGATGAAACACTTTTTATCTAACTTTATTTGGCATAAGAACATGCCATGCAAATATGGATCTGCCACAAAAACTCGCGAAATGTGTCAATTATAGGTTGAATGGCAAGATGGGCATATTCGCTCTTATTTTTCAGTTTTATATGTATATATAATTTTCGGAAAATACGAATATATGTAGGGTTTTAATGTAATTCCCAATTTAAGTAGCACTATTATACATTTCCTCATCAATAACATAATAATTGGTTTCCCAATCTCTCTTTGATCTTATTCTAATCCTATTGAATATTTTGCATGTTTATTAGTATCTTCTATTGGTGTCGAATTAAAGAACACTTCAAACTATTTGACAGGTTTACTCTGGCAAGAGAAGTAATGCCCTGAGTCAGATTCCTCAGTATGCTCGAAAGAATCCTGTTGATTAGAAACAAGGTTGTCGTCATCGTCAATAATATGATCACGTGGATTTGTACTTATGCTCATGGAGTTTACATTTTTATTTATTGAATCGTTTTGAGTTAGAAAATCTAACCCATAACTAAAGATCATTTTTAAAACTTTTTTATGCAAAATTATTAAAAATGACAAACACTTATTAAAGAACACATCTAATTACTGCCAAATGCAATAAATGTGATGGGAACAAAAATGGGAAAAAGAATAGACGCTGTTGTGCCCCTTGAATTTTTTGTACGTATTTAGAAACAGCGCAATTGTTGTGTTGGATTTTTCAGTGTTTTTGCAATATCCTCTGGGATTCAAATGGCTAATCTTATGTACTTTTTATTTACAAGAATTTAACACAAATAAAATTTGAAACACATTTAGTTTTAAGTGTAAGAAAAATACAATTTTTGATATAAGCAAACTGATGGGGGCTATACTTTTTCAGTTGAGTTTCAGACTCACAGTTTAACTAATTTATTTATTAGTAGAATTAGTAGAGTACTATTATATACATTTTGGACTAAGGCATGATATATTAATTAATTGCAGGGATGGCATATATCTTTTAGAAAAAATTCTCTTGTCACGTCAGCACTCTAATTTGTTATTGTAGCATAAATTTTAGTTATGGTTAAATAAGAATGTTCTGCCATTTATTCTTATTATATAGACTAAACAGCAGAAAAATAAAAGCAATTTGCAACCACATGCGCTATTTGTATTTAGCCTGAGCATTACAGACATTTCTAAATAGTAAGTGCTAAAACATTAAAACTCACAGTAATGAGCAATTTCACTTTCAATATTCATTCAAAAGCCGTCCACACAGAACAGCAAATAAGCAAATGTCATAGGTTGCAGTAAAATACACATAAGTTTTAGCTCTAGTCTCTAAAAATATCTTGCACAAATCTAAAAATTACCTCAAAACCACATTCGGACGCCAACTCTCTTAATACATCTCCAGTGACACTACTTCCAGCAATAAGCACATTGCCACCTTCATCTATAAACTGCGTGATAGTATCAACATTTAACGATCCACCGAATTCCTCTACGGATGGCGCAAAAATAATCAAGTGGTCGTACAAATATTCTCCATATTTAGATAAAACTAAGGAAGAATCATCGGCGATTTTGAATGTCAATGTGTAGCCACGTTCTAAAATTAACAGCATTACAATTCTAATTAATGTTTTACGTTAAAATGATAATTGTAAATGAATAAGATGCCATTATTCAGATTAGTTTTGATAAAAGTTAGGTTAGAAAACTTATAAAGTACCTTGCAGGGATTTGAAGAAGATTGAATGCGTTTCTTTAATAACTTGATTATCTAAAAGCACTAGGGTGTCACCAAAAGCTGTAACAGAAGCAACTACAGAACATATTAACAAAATTATTTGCTTCATTTTGGGATGTTTGACACACGTCATCAGCCGGCTTTTACACGTTCGAGATGAATTGACCACACAAAAATAATCGGAAGGTATCTGTGAAAAGGATTACAGCGCCATCTAGTGACAATGAATTTTTCTATTAATATTGTTTTTGTATGAGAAATTTTGTTCATTATAAATTAATACGATGCCTTAATATTGTTATTTAAAACTAATAATGATGTAAAAAAAATCACTAAAGGTGAAGCACTTACAATTTGTTTTTAAGAATCGTTTCTGATGCTAAAATTTTAAGTTTCTATAATCTTAAGTTTAATGGAGCTTAGATATAGACTCGATCTAGATTAAGCTGCTTAAATAGGCATTAATTAAATAGACAGCAAGATATTTAGCAAAAATGTCATTCCAATAATTATGTATAGCACTAATTAAACTCACTTATTGATAGAAAAACTAGTAAATATTAGTATTAAAATTTATTTCCATTTTTCGCAAGTACCTCCTATTTTAACAGCTATGGCACTTTTTAAAAATCACTAAAATAAAATTATAAAACACGTTGATACAATTGCGGAATTATCATGCCTCATTCAGAAGGAACATCATTTTGTCCAAACTGACTTTAAGCCTTCTTACACCCTGTGGTGCATGCACAGAAAGTCAATAGATGTAGATAAAGTATGCTGTTTTCCAGATGAGGCTTAACCAAAGGCTGGAGTTAAATAGTCCAGTAAGACTGGCTGGATTATTCAAGAATTAATAGAGCCAAACATAATGCAAAGAATAATAATGTTTTTCTATCAAACACATAACATATTGATCTAGATCAATCTAGATACATATCAATGGCAGTAAAAATTCAGACAATCATGTTATAAAAGTTTTATTTGTTCAATATTAGTATATATTTTATACAAAATATAAATTTATTTAAAATATTAATCAGATCTATTAAATATGAATACGAACATGTTTTGCAAGCTCATTTTTATTAATAAATATGGAGCCGCACATATCACATGTTACTTCTACATTATCAGTATCAGTAAAGTCTAAATTATAATTTACAGGGTACAATTTATGGTCACTAAGAGCAGGTATCATTTCTGTTTTCACTTTCTTTGAATTAGATATGACAACACCCTCATTTGTGTCTGTAACATCACTCGATTTATTTGTTTTCATAGAATTCTTCATAACTAATGCCATTTGATCACTATGCTTTACAATATGCACACACAGTTCATCTTTTTCTACAAACACTATATCACATATCGGACATTTAAAGCAACCCTTCCCATCAGGTTCAATCGTAACTGTGTGTAACCAACGAACATGTTCTCTTAGCACCACCTTTTGGTTAAATGCCTGAAAGTAGTAAAATTAATTATTAATTATAGATCTTTTATGCAAAAGTAGCACATTTTTATCTACTATATATTATAAATGTGATTATAACACTAGATCTGAGATTATCATAATTACCTTTGAGCAAATAGGGCACACATGTGGTCGTTCACCTGTATGAATTCGCTCATGCTTACGAAGTGTACCTCCATCTCTAAAGGCTTTCCAGCAAAAACGACAGCCGTATGGCCGTTCATCATTATGTTTCCTTTTGTGAATTAAATATCCTTGCCTACTAGTAAATGTTTTTGCACATTGTTCACATTTATAGAGGTTAACATCAGAACCATGAATTCTGCAGTGCTCCCAAAGACCTGGTAATGAAAAAACAATATATTAATAATCTCGTAGAAAAGCGAAGGTATATACCATACATGAAATACATGCTTTAGTTTAAGTAAAAGAGTAACAGTACCTTGTCTGCTAGAGAAATTCTTCCCACATTCAGAACAAATATAAGGTGACGATCCTTGATGACTACTTAACCGATGTGAATCTAATTCTTGCTGCTTCTCAAAAACAACAGCACAGATTTCGCAACTGTACGTCTTTTTTCGGTGTATCCACATGTGCCGAAATAGCTTCTGTTTGGTTGCAAATTTTTTATTGCATTCTTTGCATAAGTGCCTATTAGTCTTAACTTTTGCAATGGTAGCATTACTCATGTCCACAGAAGCTTGAAATGAAGAGAACTCATCAATAATCTTTTCTTCATTAACACAAACTAATGTATGCTTTGATAGATCCGAGTCACTTCCAAATGTAGTATCACATTTTTCGCATTGATAAAAGTTTTCTAAGACATCAATATGGATCTTTATGTGTGACAAAAGTGCTTTTTCCCTAGCAAATGTTTTACTGCAGTACATACAACTATAAGGCCTAGATATATCACCAATGCTTGCTATTTTTTCTGCTTTATCTTGGCAAAATTCATCGTCTTTCATATGATTCAAGAAATTATTTATTCGGTCTGGCTCCTGATTTTGTACATCTAAATTTAATTTGCTATAATCATCATTATTTAAAGTCCAACTGCTTTGTGTTAAGCTAGAAATGCTAGGCAATGTAATTAATTTAGGATTTTCATCTAACTTCTCAGTGGCCACCAAAATATCGTCATCTATTAGTCGTCTGTTTTGATTTTGTATCAAAGCTCGGCCTGGTTGATAGTTGTGTATTTTCATATGGTTGGTGAGACTTGAGAGCTTAGTAAAAGACAAGTTGCAAATATGACATACAGTTATGTTGTCGTTCCTGTGAACAGCAATATGATCCAATAAAGTCTTTTCAGTTACAAATAATGCATTACAAATTTCACAAGAGAAAGTTTGCTCAATGTTATGACATAAAGAGTGTGCTTCTAAGTCGTCTTTTTTATCGTATGCTTGACTGCAGATGTGACAAATGTATCGGGTGGTTTTGCACAGTGTGAGGTGAGTATTAAGTTCTGAATTAGGATCCGCATTGTAAATTGTGCTGTTTCCAAGTTGACGTAATGCTTCAACTGCCATGCTGGAAAAAAAAAATCAATATTTTATTGCGCACAGACTGCTTTTACCTTCCAGAAAATTAATTAGACGTACATGTTGTAAACAATGAGTACATTAGTAAATAATGACAAGCCGGTCAAACATTATTTAAAAAATATGATTAAAAAAGAAATTTGCATATTGAGTTAATTTCAAAAAGGGATAAAATGTATATTTTGTAGATAAATCTAAAATGCTGAATATGAAGTTTTCTTTAGAGGCTTCATTTGTATTACTCTATTGAATTACAGGAAAACTTCGTAAATTTAATTAAGAAATGAATTTGGTGTACGCTGCTGTTGCTTACCTTTCATCATCTTCGGTAGCATGGGTGTTGAAAATCTGGTCATCAATACCCTCATTTTTAATATTTAGATGATTCAAACTTTCAATAGGCCTTTCTAAGTCAATTATATTTGCATTTGTTTGGACAGAATCGTGATAAGGCGAATTTCCATCTGTATCCAAACCGAAATTGCTGTGGGTTATTATGAAATCTTGGCAATTATCTTTTATGGAGTACACTTGAAATAAATGTTCTTCCGAATTATCCGTTGTAATGATTGAAGAAACATCCATTGTTGAAATTCGAAGCTTATTTAATAAAATTAATTTAATATATGTCTTATAGGTTAGCGAAATGTCAAAAATAGTCATGAAAACAGTCGCATGAAAGTAGGAACATTCAGGAACATTGACGTTTATTTGTAATTAGTAGTAAGAAGAAGAGACACTTCGTTTAAGCTTAGCAAAACTCTTCTGCTTTTGTAGTACTCCATTTAACACTATGATTTGAAACGCTATTAAGCGGCTTGATATGTTTACTTGCTACTTAAAAATGTTATTATATTTATTTCAGCACACCTGTCAATTTATATTTATTTGCTAAGGGCAAAATCTTCCATAAAATATTTGTTGAAATAGTAACAATGGATAGGGGATTCGATTTGGCATATTTTGCTATTGCTAAATATGCCGATACGAATTTCGCAAGTATTCCTTAGACATTGTCGCCAACAGAGCATTAATTTTTTTGCGGCATTTAACATTTATACCTTTCTCCAAATTAGGCAAAACTAATAGTTATATATAAATCTATACATTTAAAAATTGTTACAGTCGCATAGTGTTATGCTTATTAAAAGAATAACCAGATGGAGATAAAATATAGGAAAAGTTGTTAAACAGTGTGAAACTTACATGTTTATAAGAAATATCTGAGAAGTTTTAATTCTTGTTTGGTATAAAATTTGCTCTACATGCACCACTACAGAATAGGAATAAAATTTGTAAGTATCACTGTAAGGGATTTTTAGTAAATTTGACTACGCCTGCTGGTTACTTTTCTGAACTGCATTTTTAATTTGTGACAAATATCATCATGGCCTTACTTAAGATAGGTTGTTGCTTTTGACCCGAAATAAATAATATACTGATTGAGAGTGAATTCGAGACATAAATAATAATACCAAGTCTGCCTTGAGAGTTCGTTGTTGACTGTTGCGGCTTCTCACGTCTTCTGCAATTACTTCCAGTAACGAGGATGTTAGCGATGGTTAGTTCTCCGAACTGGCCGTGTTCTCATGTTTCTACCTTTGCAATAGGTTTCTTGAACGATGTATTGTAATATGTTATTTCTATTCATACTTAGCTCATAAATATCAGTAAGAGTGGCAACGAATGCCATTTCCTTATCGATATTAACTATGTTTATTATAGTTAAATCCGTTGAAACATTACGCTGCATTCCGTTCCTAGAAGCAAAGGTTAGTTTTGATACACAATGAGTGAGGAACTTATATTTTTTCTTCGAAACTAGTAAACCATGCGTTTCATAATCGTTTTTAAGAATTAATCTGATAGAAAAGAAAGATGATTTGTTTAAATCTAATCGACAGATTTTGTAAATGGAAAATTAATTTTTTTTAAAGTTTTTTAGTTTTAAGAGACTTTGCCATTTACTAGAAAAGATCAAATGGTACAGAGATTGTATTATTCATTAGTTTTCCAATTTGCAAAGTCTGCAGCTCAAAGGAAAATAGAAGCGAAACAATGTATGTACGTTTCATTGTTAAGCCTCGAAACATAAAGAAGTGGTAGATGTAATAAATTTAAAGCTATAGGTTTTTGTTTGATTTATTTATCATAATTAATAACCGCAGATAAGCTTTTAGAGTTTTTTTATTATTATTTCATTTCTTTTTAATAAATTATTTGCAATTATGTAAGAGTGTCACAAGGATGGTTATGTTCTTTACGGTTTATTCAAATTATTTTAAATTAATTTAATTTAACACAACGAACAGATTATTCTACGTCGAAGAAAGTTTTAACCAAACAGTTATCATAAATCTTATTAAAGGGTATATGCGTAAACGTAATAATGCGTTTTAAGTTGAAAATAGGTTGATTTAATTTATCAACTCATGTGAGTTTTTTGTGGACTTTTTTGTGCGCCCATTTACAATTACCAGTTTGACTTGCACAATTGAGAATTCACTTGAACTGAGCAAGCGTTAGATTTATTTGTTAACAAAATTGTATTTAAACAAATTAATCCTAAATTTTATATATGATATGTTTCACATGTTTCATCGTGCTTTTTCATGAGAACCGGGGCCAATCTAGCGTATCCGGACTGAGGAAAGAACATTTGACCAGCTCATCGAAAATCATTTGCCTCTTCTATCGATAATTGCTAAAACGACTTGGATACTTTTCTTCTAATGCTCTAACCTAGTAGTTAATATAAAATATAAAGACCTGAAACAAGCAGCAAATTTTCTTGAATGCGATAAATTTAAATCGCTTTAGAATTTAAAGGCTAAAAAGTTACAATAATAACAAATAAAATTTATTAATGTCAAAGACGGGACTTTGCTTTTTTTACACACGACTTCCCAGAAGCAAATATGGATTGGTCTGCGATATATATTTAGCCAAAGATGGTAACATAAACCGATATGTTTCTAGATCATGAATTATCTGATAAAAGGGCATAAAATAATTAATACGCTGCAATAAATTTGGCTTCAATGGTTATTTGTCCGTATTCTACGTTTTTATTTAATAAGAAAGGTTTTGAGTTCAAAAATTTAATCTGGAGATTTTGACAGATCGAATTAGATGTTTTGATTGTGAATATTTTTGGAGAGATAAAGTTGCTATTGTGTCTTTACAATATTTTTTGATTCCAGCATGGTTTATCGGTGTTATTTAAAAAATGGCGACTCTTATATTAGCCAAGTTTTCAATATTTTTATTTATATACGGAAAATTGTAGGTTGTGTTCAAATAATTGTTTTAAACATGTGGTTTGAGTATAGGAAATTAATAGTGTAGCACTATATACATATACATATATCTATATATA
>JAWQRO010000247.1:0-46546 GCA_033557835.1 Helochares maculicollis
TGCCCTTAGCACGTCGTTATCTAATGTTGTTGGTCTTCCTGATCGATGGGCGTCCGAGAGATCAAAATTGCCTGATCTCAACTTGGAGAACCATCTTTGGCATTTTCGACCGCCCAATGCGCTTAGATAAACATCGCAAATGTTTTTAGTCGCATCAGTTGCGGTATTATCCTTGCGAAACTCAAAAAACATACATTGCCGGATATGCTTTTCTGGTATTTGGCTGGGCATTTCACCCCAAATTGCAAAAAAGTCTAATACTTAATTATTCAGAAGCAAATAAGATGCAATAACCTCAAAATCTCTTTGACACGCCCTCCACGTACGTAATGAGCTACCAAATGACAATCAAATACCGACATGTTCAGAAACGATATTACTTTCCGGTCCCTATAATATTTTGTACTAAGTGATCAAAATATAATGAAATTCACCTCAACTTACATACATTATCTTTGTTTGATATGTCCTGTATTACAACAATTCTAGTTTTAGACCCAAATTTCAGAAATTTTCTCAAAGGTTTGCATGTTTTGCATAATACATAACAACCTAATAATTTAAGGTGCAACTTCCATTGTTATAGTAGATAGTAGAGTAGCAGAAATTAAATAAATTTCGTCTGCGAAGAATTTACATAGTAGTCTCTAATTCTAATTCTACAGAGTGTAATTTTTATCTTCAATTCTAAATATTATCTTTTTTTCGAGCTTTGTTTAGATACTGTCATTAAAAAAGCATTGTCAATAAGTTTTCAATTGAAGAAGAACTGCACTCATTCCGCGGACTGTGTGTGAATGCAACAGAAATTTAAAATGGGGTCTTCAAAATTCACTGGAATTTTTAATTGAAAGCAGCTTCGTTAAGTGCAGCGAAGCAAGGCAACAACGTCTTAGCTCAAGATGTGCAGGTCTATTGTGTTTTAGTAAGAATTACTAAATCAGCTATTTAGCAAAATGTATACCTCTCAGATGATTATGGAAAAGGATCTGTATTCACTTAATGTAGTTAAGACCAAACTATTGGTTACAAAAACTTTAGGAGTTGCGCAACTATAGGAGTTGAGCTAATAATCATTCTAATCAAAATGGCACTAGAAGCATTCTAGAATAAATATTTTTAATATAAACTGACAGAATTTTATGATATGTGTTCTAATATAGTATAACAAAATACAGTTCTGGTCAAAATTGAGTTGGAAGTTGTCGGATCATTTCCTAGGATACGATTGTATCAAAGCCGCACTAGAGATTAAATATGCAAAAATGCGTAAAAGCATTAACGTTCTAAAAGCAATGTTTATTTAAAAGATATGGCTCGCCGAAATCATGATAAAATTCTGCTTTATTATTAAAGGCTGGCCTAATTTCTTTTAAGTCATCAATCAAAATTATGACGGGCATTAAGACAAAAATCTAATAAAATCGCCCAATTGACGTCGTAAATTTAATGCATTGAGTTTCCAGTTTACGTTTCGCTAAAGTGCTTTAGATGCTTGCAACATAGTGGGGGTGGATTAAAGTTGGGATATACTAAATATCTGTAGTCTCAGTAACTCAGTAGAGTTGCAACTGTGTATGACAGAAAATAAAGATGTTTAAATTTGTTGCCTAGAAAAAAGAGCAGTACTAAAATAGATCAAGCATATTTGTATATTGCAAGTAATGACTTATAATGTATACCACATGATCATGAGGAAAAAGCCTGTTAATGGAAATGAAAGATCAAACCGTAGATACAAAAATTAATAAATCGACACCGAGCTTCTAATGGCATCACACCTACAATATCGATTCTTCTCAGGTGTCTAAATTAATGTTTTTTTTATGACTATAATGAAAACATAAAGTGTTTTCAGCGCTCTATCACACACAAAGAGGTGTAAAACACCCGAGGCCGTCGTCAGTGAGGTGGCGCTTAGAGCGTTTCCAATCGAAGCGTTTTTCGTTATTTCATACTCACGAGGTTTAGAATTATAATTTACGTTGTTAATTTGCGACCGTGTCCCAAGATACACGCAGGACGGCTGACGGTGGGTAAATAAATGACTAAAAGGAAATAGGGAGAGCGAAACCTGGCATTTTCACCTTGTTCAGCCTGGTTTCTCCAATACGTATAGCGCTTAGTCAAGAATTGAGCCCTACAAAGGAGATGATCCTTATATTTCCAATAGAATGTTGAAGCGATAATTACTGCATATTTGGTGGTGTGCCAATAAAACGCGGAACCTATTAAGGTACGGGGAGGACAAAATTCGAGGCAAACCGCCGCACGAATTTTTTCAATGTTGCGTTGTTAGAAAACAAGGCGAAAATAAATAATTCGAAGGAAAAACCGTGGCGGCAATCTGCTTTCGTTAGGGTACGTCGGAAAAATGCGGCAGTTTCCACGCGATATACCCAGATTATCCAGCCTCATCTAATACAGTTTGCGAAAGGTACATGTACAAAACATGAATGAATAAATATATCTAGTATGCACGTATAGTCCGGCTGGTGTTGAAGGGGAAAATGCGTTGTGTCCGCTGGAAAGTATTCGCGCTCTCAGGGATAGATCGGAAAATATATATCAATTTTCGTGTGTGTAATTGAAGGATCCCCATGCATTTTGTATAAATATTATTTATATATGGCATGTTTCTCCTTTCGGAGTCGAGGGCGGTACCCCACATTGGTTGCTATGTGTTGCTTTGGATCGAAGGGCTTTCGGCGTGGATCGGGCGTTTTCGCCTGAGCTTTTGGGTTCGGTTCACCAGAAGCACATCGCATCGGCATTTCCCGTAGAAAACTTTATAGTCTGATATAAGTAAGATACAGACGTATTTGTGAATGTGCTTGGTGTATTCGTTTCCTCTCTCTCCTTCATTATAGTGTGATGTGTGATGGTGTGAGATAAACTTGATTAAATGCCAAAATTTTTATGTACAACACTCCGAGGAGGATTATTTTTCTTTAACACTAACATTTTCCCGTTCACCGTTTCGCCGTTATCGCCAGTTCTTTCCTTTGTTAAGGGGGGCCAAAGGGGTATTTAAATAACCGAGAAATGTCTGCTTAAATATTTTAGCGAGTGATTTCGTGGCTTGTTTCAATTTAATTGTTTGTTTATTTTCCGTTTTTGTTTACCCTTCGTCAATAAGACATTTCATCGCTGAGTTCTCATTTCGGGGAAATAAACCGGAAAAATAAATTTGTGGACTGGCTGCTAAATTTAAATTTATCTATAAAAACAAACTATGAAAGTTGTATGAGAATCATAATCTCACTTTCGTAAATATCATGCAAGCGATTGCAAGTCATCGGTGACAGGATAACAACGTTAAGCCCTTACAGTGGTGATTAGGAGGAATATTTTCCGGGCGATTTGTTGTTCTTGATTCGTCGACGAGGGATACTGATATGGACGAAGAGCAAGATCAAGGATGCACTGCCAGTTGGCCTGATTCTGAGCATCAGGTAATTTGGTGTTAATGTTTATCATAAAATGTAGTTTGAGCAGAGTAGAATGCAGCAGGCAGAAAATGCTGTCAAAACCGCAGCATTCCTTCGTTTTTCTTACCCCCTTTCAGGCAATGTTTTCGTATTCTCCTTCCCTTAATAGGGGCGTGCCCGTGTTTTTGTTGCAAAGTTGCTCTTAGGCTGCTCTGAAGCAATATTTGTTATTACTTCGCGCCTCCACTCGCCTGGAAAAATGTTTTCCTCATAGTAGCTTGTTAATCGTTGGAAAAACGTCGATGATATTTTTAGGTTATGTATGGTTATTTATTTACATATATGGCAAATCAATGAGGGGAAGTCCGCTGCGGGTTTTTAGAGTTTTCCGACCAACACTTTCCATTTTTAATAAGGTTAATAAACGTCTAGCAAATTGGTGTTTTTTTTGACTCTCCGTAATCTGCCTGATATTGAATGTGAATGCTAATTTGAGTACCGTTCGCATCGAGACTTAATTAATTTCTTCTATCGTTTTGATCTGTCGCCTGCTACAAAGGCGAAGACGAATTTTTAGGCAGTATAATTCAAAATCTTTACAAACTAAGTTCATTAGGTTCAAATTTCAATTAGTTTTGTAAAGTATTAAGAGCGAACAATTTCTGACCATTTTCCCTCTTTGCAAGCCCTTTTGTCTTAGCAAGTTTTTGAAGTTCGTTATTAAGCCTTCTGCCACCATTAATGGAAGTTGTAGCACTGAACCCTGCTACAGCAATGTTAATAATCCGTTATTTAAAATATTATCAAAGCTTAAGAAGATGTCAGATGCGTCGTCCCGGTCATAACACATAGGTTTATTTTAAAATTAAATGAATATTTTCCCAAACGTGTTTTAGTTAAAATTTAAATTGCCCACTCTAGCAGCAACACTTTTTAAGTTTCTAGACGTAAAACAAAATGAAGGCAAGCGGCATTACAGTTCCGCTTAGCTCTTGTTAATGGTCCAATTCATACTGAGCGTCTCTCTCTTGTTTAATTTTCATTAAAAATTTAAATGCTAAAAACTGACACGGTCTACTAAGGATATCTTTCTGACAGATACAATGCAATTTAGGAGCCGTATATATCATCTGTTGATTTTATAACATTTGTATTTGATATTTAATTTTTTAAAATATACATGAAGAGATTTATTACCAACCTTGAAGTAGTCAGATAAATTTAAAATCCACACTAAAGCGCAGCAGAGATAATTTTATATCGATTTTATATCTTTTAAACGTTAACTCTGTTTACACGAGCTTGAAACGATAAAGAAAAACAAATTTTCGATATAAACAACTCAAGGATCAATTATCGTGCTCCTGAAATAAATGCACTTCGAATAAATATTTACCGGATAGATTTTTTGTAATTTAACGCACGTTTATTTTTATTATTACGATCGCGTAAAGGAGCCACTATCGATTTTACCTTAAAATAATTTATAGGAATAGCTTTTCTCTGTATTACCAAGGTTGTCCTAAAGGCTTACCTCCTCAGTTCGAGGCAACTTGAATTTTACAACAAACAATAAAAGCAGCTAAACTTGTCTGAGAATACTCCCACATGCTCGAATTTATTCCCGTTCGTGTTTAACATGCGAATGTGCCTCTTCTCCCGACGAAACCTGAAGGAAAAAGCGAGACGTAAAAAGACCGAATGAAAATTTTTAAAATATTTTTATTCAGTAAAAGTAATAATTTCGTAATACGACGAGCGGTTGTCGATGGAGGAAATTTTTGCCTTGTAATAACGAGGTAGAAACAGAAACTAAATTTCTTTTCCTGTTATTATTATTATTGGATCTGTGCACGAAAGCCTTGTATATGCCATGAGCGTTCAATTATTATTGATGCTTTTTGTTCGGCGGAGTAAAGCCAGGCGGGGCACGTGGAGGCGAGGCGGCTTATTATTGTTAAGTAGAGCGGGAAAAAGATTTTATTTATAAATCTTCTGTTTTAAATCTTGAAAGCCAAGTACCGCTTAGCTCACGAATAAAAATGCAGAGATAGCTTCTGGAAATTGTTTGATTGATTTCCGATGCGCCTTAATTGATCAACTGGTAAATACACGAGCAAAAAATAGTTATAAAGGTCTTCATGGAATAAAGCACCAATTCAGATAGAAAACTTTCAAGCACTTTAAACAGTAATGAATTTTCGTAGAAGCGTAATGTATTAATGAAAAGGCTGTGTCACAAAAGCGGTATGGCTGATGAAGTTCAATGTGAGTCTATTATTACGAGTTAAGTGTTGTCATAATCAATACAGTACTTCTTATTACTTATAACGCTTGCTTTTGTACGTTTTATTGATTGTTCGAGTTTAAATGCAGTGCAAACTATCTGAGTTGTATTGCTATAAAAAATTAATTCTCTACAGATAATACAAATTTAGTTTTACTCATACATTTTGTAGCACCTAATTCGAAATCAAAATTATTTAATTCTTCGATATTTATCACTCGATAGTAAAATTCTAAATTTATACATTTTATTGCACCAAATTAGGGTTGTGATCTTGATAAAATTTTGACTCGCTATTTTAAGAGAATGTGTTTCTGAATTAGTTTTGAAGGTATTTGGCATGAGTTCTGCATGTATGTTAACCAGAAACTGAAAGTTGGCATATGGTTATAGTACGAAAAACGTACATCTTTTGGAGCATTGACTTGCTTTTCTTCTTTAGATAATCAATAAACAAATTGGGAATCCTCTTAAAAACCATGAAAATGTTGTAGATTTTGACAATTTCATATTAAATATCCTGGGGGTTGAAAAATGAGATCTAGAAAATTGACTATCCTGTACCAGAATATCTTAAAAATATGGTTCAATTGGTGAACTCCCAGTGTCTATATCCCTGCGAGTTGCAAAATGTTCATACAGTAGAATTATCAGGATGCATCAAGACTTAAATTTGCTTTGCTTCCTAAGTATTAGCTTGCTTCACTCGCTAAATTTTCACTAATATAGAATGCAATAAGAAACCAAAACCTCAGCAGTCGTATCTCGTTTTAATTACGTTTTGCAATTATATTTTTAAGCGTATCGATTTAATTTTTTTATTATTATCTTCCCTCAACGAGTAAGTCTCGAGTAGGAGAAGCTTATTCGACTCATAAAGTGTTCTGGCATTTTATTACAGCTTCTTGAAATTCACTAGTCTTTATATTTTCGCTACTTAAGGTCCTTTTTAAATAGTGTATAACATATAATGTGAGATAAGTACAAATGCATTGTTGTGCTATGACTGAACACATTTTGTGTGAATCCAATTTTATGATTTGCAATTCTATGTTGATTGAAATGATAGATTAAAATTCATCTTGATTGAATGCATGCAACCTTTTCGCTAATAATTGATGCACTTATAATGAAATAATATTGTACAAAACTATAAAACTTATTACAAAATTGAACAATACAATAAATAAGATGTAAAATAGAACACAGCCTGCAATATATACTACAGCTTTAGAATTATTCCGCAATACGGAGCGTTTCTTACTTCCGTAAACGTTGTAGTAGTGCCTTCAGAATAGTCGATTCGAGCTTTGATCTCAATTAAGAGCGAACTAAAGCTTATAAAATTTCCAAGAAATGCTTTTCTGAGAACTTCAGGTAAAAGATTTACGTTTAGAAACAATATTGATTTTTACTAAAAAAGTAAGAATCTGAAGTGCAAAATAATAAAGGATCGTGGGAATATGAAGGCTAATTTTACGTCACGACTTGCACAAGATCAAATTGACCCAAGAGTTCAAAGATAAACAACGCAGTTTGCTGACTGTGCTTTGCAGTGTTTGGAAGAGGAACATTTTTGGAAAATTGGCTATGCTAACAAACATAATAGCTATATACCGACACACCCCTATTGAAAAGCCTTTTGCAATCTCATTTTCATGGAGATCATGAATCTACCAATAATCAAATAAGCGTCGCCTAATCCCTCGTGAAGTCTAAATGTTTTAACAAATAAACTTGCAAAGGAGAACGTTAAAGAGAATATATAAAACAAGAAAATTAAAAAGTTGATTACTTCATCGTTCATAAATTGTTTTAATAGTCATAAAAATTTACGTGTGTTTATACATTATACGGGAAGGATGAGAGAAAGCTCTTCAGATTTTTGTTACATTAAGCTACTCTATTAAATAAAGGTTGACCCAAAATTAACGCAAGACTTGAATTTAATAGACGACACAGTTTTTAGTCTTTTGATTGTTATTTTTGTATTGAATCATAAAGTACAAAGATAGGATTATTTATGGAGTAACATGTCGGGCGTATGACCTTCACCGATTTGCATGCACATACTCACTCGTTTGTCGAAATTTTCCAAGACTATTTTGCATGCATGTGGCCGAATTTCGCTGATGCAGGGTTGAATCTCCTCCTTTAAAGCATTGGTGGTTCTGGGCTTGTAGACATAGATCTGTGATTTCAAATGACTCTATAAAACGAAATGTAATGGTGTTAAATCACATGATCTAGGAGGACAATTCTGATCACTAAAATGAGAGACTACATGACCTGGAAATGTCTAATGCAGTAATTGCATTCTTCCATAGGCTGTATGGCATGTGGAAGTGTCTTGTTGAAATCATACGTTCCCCACATCAATATCACCCAATTTTGGCAGAAGGAACTGTGCTATCATGTCGCGATATCGAGCATCAGTATCAATCACTGCATGACCAATCTCCTCATTTTTAAAAAAGAATGGTCTAATCATGCCTCCATCTCAAAATCCACATCAAACATGTTGTGGATGCATTTGTTTTTCGACTATCACATATGGGCTACCAAAATCCCAAAAGTGGCAATTTTTGAGATTGACAAAGCCATCAAGGTAAAAATGTGCTTCATCGCTTAGGATGATTTTGCTCGAAAAATCAGCATCCATTTGTTGATGTTCAATAATCGATTTAACGAACTCTCTTCGTTGTGCATGGTCATTAGGATTCAGATATTGTGTTAATTCAATTTTATAAGCATGGAGACACATATCTTTAGTAAATATACGCTGTAGAGAGATTCTTGAAATGTGCAATTCTTGTCCACGACGCCGAAATGAGGTTCTTGGATTGTCACCGACACTCACACGCACTGCTGCGATATTGACATTTGAACGGGTTGTTTTTGGACGACCAGTCTGTTTGGCGTCTGCAACGGATTCAGTCTCTTTGAATTTTTCAATTAATCTCCTCACAGTTGACTAAGTTAAAACACTATTCCGACCATATTTTGTATGAAATTTTTTAATTGCTGCTGCCAGGCTTTCATTTATTTTGAATATATTAAATAATGAAGACAAGTTCTTCTATCGTGTAACGCTCCATTTTTACTAACCATAAACTTTCAGCTCTCAAATAGTTTCTTTAACGTTGTAGTCAAACAAAACTGCACGAATGGTGCCAAATCCAAATCTTGTGTTAATTTTGGGGCACCTGTAGAATTAGTGAAAGAAAATTTGTACATGTAAGACAAGACTTAAAGCAAGTAAATCTTGCTTCTTGAAATTCTATATTTTAATATGTTTCAACTTATTAAGAAAGTTCTTTTATACTGAACCGCAATATTTCTCAATAGGCGGTAATTTTTGGCTACTTGGAGGTTTGCAATTTTTGGTACATTTTGCATGTTTTTTCTTCAGTATCTTCAGTAAATTACGGGAATCCAAATTGGGCCAGAATAATTGGTAATAATTATGAAACAGAGAAATTACTTTTTCAAAGAATCCTTGAGGTGGTAACTTTCCTGATTTATTGAGCCTGTTGAGAAAAAAGTCTTGCTTTTCTCCCATAGCTACTACTCAGTTACAAAACCAAGTATTTTATGGGCAGCTTAGACACCAAACATCATATTTGCCACTGAGTTTGCACCATCAAGATGTATTACATCGTTTTAGATGAACAAAGCTGAAGTATTAAATTTATTTATTCAAATATTCTACCCTAGATAATACTTTTTCTGGGCAGACCTTACTAGCCATGCTGTTGTCAGAATCTGCAAGTAACTTCTACGTGTGGAGTCTCTGTTATGGTAACATAAAAAGGATATTAGTTGTTAGAGCTCGTGAACTTCACTTCAGGAACTAAATAAATCTTCGAAATAATTAACCCGGAGCCGTGCGATTGCCGCGCAGCACCGGAATGCAATGCAGAATCCAGTTAATATTTTATACCGCACGCAGGAAGTTATCCTTCCGCAGAAGCAAATTAATGAAAAACAACATTGTTCCTGTTTCTAATTATGAAATATCGGGGGGAAATTGAGTGGCTGCAGGTCGAATCCACATAGAAATCGCTTATTCAGTGCGGCTGGCTGGCTCACCTCCGACTAGCACAGGCTCAAGTTGGGTTTTCATTTGCCGGACTTTAATTGAATTTACTCTATTCAATCCGTTGTTTTTTCGATATGTTCATCTATAAATAATGTTTGTTAATGGAATTAGTTTCGCTGAGATAGGTAAGGGTAGTTTTCCAACTATGATTGAAAATTTCAGTTGATAAAGGCCTGGCATTTTCAGGCCGTTGAAGCCGTGTCCGCTTTGAATCTTGTCTGTAGTGTAGGTGGAGAGCATGTGTCATAAATTCAAGCCTTTTTGAATATTCTAGTGCTGAAACGAGTCGTTCTCTGTGTGTAGAGTAGGACTTTGAGCGCAGAAAGCCACATTCAAATGGGGATGTGCGCAAATAACACTCTATCTCCGAGGATCCGTTTTCAGTTCCAGTTCCATTCGAGTTTGTTTTGTACTTTTTCTATTTCTAATGTACTAAACTGGATCCGGGAGAGGGAGAATAAAACAATTTTCTGATTATACAAACATTGGCTGCAGGCAGTCCGCGATGAATATTTAAATGAAATGAATAACTTAAGTGACGGACTGTTTAAATTTTTTGGCTTCTTTTATTGAGGCCGGAGAAACTATTTTGATTATTTAGAAGACGACGAGATGGAAATTTTATTGGGTTGTAAACAAATAACTAAAGCCGGTAATACATCATTTTTTACGTTAACTCCGGTTAATCATGAAAAGATAATAAGGGGTTACGATAGATAACGAATGTACAACCGAAACGTAACTACGTCACGCAATGTAGAAAATCTATTCAAGCGGTATCGTCTACTGTGAGTTTTTATACAGCGTTTGTGTCTGCATTTGGAACTTTGTGTCTTTTAAATAATTGCGTGACCATGTGTTATTCACACTAATAATATTACGGTCATTGTATGAATAGAAATTTAAATACTCTAAATTTTTACTCAATTTTTGTAACTCCAACACTGGAACTTTTGCTTTAGGACAATTAGACATTATGAAACGTGACTGCTTTCACTCCATTCTGACATTTGCTACAGTTATGTACAAAACAGAGATTTATTTACTGCCACAATCGAATTTTCCATCGTTCTTTGTAACGGTTTAATTGGCTTCATTAATCGGTTACGGTCGATCGCGCCGTGGAATATGCGATGCAATCCAGGCCCTTTTCCCTTTATTCAGGTCATATCTTTCCACGTTTTAATCTGCTCTCTCTCTCTCTCTCTCTTTGAATAGTGTCATCTTTCTTTGAATTATCCGTCTTTCTTTAAATCGTCTTTTCTCTCTTTGAATTGTGTTCTGTCTCTGGTCATATCTCTATCTTCTGTCGCTTTCTTGCAGTATGTCCCTTTTCATCTCTCTCTCTCTCTCTCTCTCTCTCTCTCTCTCTATTGGAAATATCGACTCAAGCTTACATGTTCATAAATAATGCATGCAAATTGAGGGACTGACATTTTCCTACAATATGCAAATTTTCCTGTAAAATCAATTTAATAACGAACTTTTTGTCCTTTGATAGCTTCTGAATCTTCCATAGTTCTCCTACTAATCGGACCGTAACCTAATGAAATATTAAAATTTATCTGTTTCCGCAAAGATGTTTAAATTTGGTCCTTATATTAACATTTTGCAGCATTTTTATACGCTTGTGTTTTGTTTTATGCAACAGAATATGATATTAAGGTCGCACTTTTTATGGTAGAATTTTATATTTAAGGAAATTTTAAGCAATTTTATTCACCTTGAATTAAATATTATTAAGTTGTAAAACTTACTATCCACTACAAAATAGATATTTCTACAGATAGGATTAGCTCATAATGTGGAAGAATGTTGACTGGATAAAACTGACGTGAATTTGTAGCTTAGGAACAATGGCTAGTGAATTCAAAACTGGAGAATTTGTCGGTAGATAGCGTTTTGAACTTAATTTAATTGCAAAAAAATACTTTCCGTCGTGCAAAATTATGACCGTAGAAATTTTTTTTACAATTTTTGTTTATTCTCCAGTACAAATTTGAATGTACCTGTTAGTGCCGAATATCACAAAAAATACACAATTTTTGTCCAACCAACCTAGTTTTATTTATTTTTGGCTTATTATTTCTAAGCCATTAAAAACGTCGAAGCGACTGTAAACCATGAAGCAATAAAATTACATTTTGACTTCTGTATCTTATGTAGGAGTTTATTATGCAATAAAATAAATCTTCAGTTTAATTTGTTGGATTTTAAAGAATGTTGTATTAATTGAATGATTTTTGTCCAGCTGCAATTTAACAAATTTGAATATGTATGTTTATGCCGATTCCAGAGTCATAGCTTCATTTCATTTTAATCATAATACTTATCCATTTTACATAGCCCGAGTTAATAATTTTAGCGACATTAAAGTTGAATTTCCTAAATGACTAAAAATTGAATCAGCGCACGCGAGATAAACGATGCAAATAAGTAGACCAATTGCCTTATTGTAGCAATTGTATACAGGAACTATCTTACTTGGTCAGAATATTAGTTATATTTATTTCAAATTTAGGATATCACCACTCTAATGCCTTTCTATATTGAATGAAATTGACTTCGTGAAAATAAAATAATTAACAATGACTTTTTCACCATTAAGATCAAATAAACTCACGACATCAAAAAAGTATATTGTATATTTTGATGCTTACAAACTTCTTCACTCCTTCATGTGTATGTTGATAAAAATAAAATTTCCATTTAATTTTATAAGTGCATATATTTCAGTGGCGAAGCTATTAAAGCGGAAACAGGTTACTAACTTTATATTTTTCGCATCAAAATTTGAAATGTAGTCCTCTCAACTTGGTTTCTTTTTTAAATGAAATTTCAATCAAATGCAGCAAATAGACTAAATTTTGCAATAGTGAAGCGAATTCCCGCATTTCTTTGAAATGTTTTGCGACCCTATCCCGGGCTTTACTTATTGCAAATCAAAATCGCGTAATGCAAATATAACTCTCTCATAAAAATTGACACATTTCCAATGATAAAATATACCAAACTTCCTATATTTAGGAAGACCAACATAATCGATAAAGTTACAGATTTATTTATTTAAAAGTGTTAATTCTCCTAAAATAAAACTATGAAAATTTGAGAATAAAAGTACTGTAATAACAGCTTAATAAGTCAGCTTCTTGTTTAAATAGTATAACAGTATTAATGGAATGCAAGGATCGTATAGTTTTTTTATTGAGATCAACTAATTACATTCGTTTTTTATCTACTTGTTTTATGTAATTTTTCCTAACTTTCCGGTACGAGTACATGATAGTTAAGTTGTAAGATATGTTCCCGCTTATTTATGTTCTAGTTTTATAGGTGACATTTGAGTTTGTCGAAAAAGTTTCATATTAGAAGTATCATAAGAGTGCATAAGCTTAAACTATCTCTAATTTCAAAAGCGTGGTAAGTGTTGCATTACAGGATAGTTGTGTAAAAATTGGATTACGTTTTGAAATGTGTGTTAGAGAACATGTCGTGAGAGTTTGTTACTCGAACAAATGCAAATACTTTCTAGTTCACAATAAGTTAGACTTTGAGTTAATGTGACCCTGTTTCCGAGCAGTCCGGTGCAACACAACATAAATCCAAAATTATTATTCATGAGGGTGTCCTTCCAAATTGATGAAAGTAAAACGTGTTAAAACGGCTGCTTTTGTAATTCTGCGTGCTCCCCTAAGGTACCCTCACGTCCAGGCCATTCCACTATTTACTATACCTTACTATACACAATTGCCAGAGCAAAACTTTGAACAACCAACTGGAAATTAGGCGTTTACTCGTGAAGTTAACATATGCGCGAAAATTACACACAAAGGAAGTCATGTAATTTGTCTTATTTCGTAATTTAGCTGCTGAGACCGAGCTATAAAAATTTCAGTAAAACAAGTTTTGAACCACACAGTTTCGAAAATCCAGCGAGCCCTAATCATAGTACGGTAAAGGCTGTATAATTTATTGAGTATAATTTCAAAAGAATGATTGTGATTTTCAAAGTATGTTTGTTGTTACCCAGCTTAAACACTAATTAGAAAAAATTTCAAGGTAACATCAATAATATAATCTAATTAATAGTACCCACTAAGCACTGCTGTACAAATATCTGGTAAGATTAGACCGTTTACTTTTACTGCCATTCTAAGGATTATTTTGAGTAGAAAAATATAGAGGCAGCCAATTTGTATACAAGCAAGAAAAAATAAGACGTTACATCTTTGAATTATCATAATGTGCCTTAAAGAATTTAAAATTTTTAAATATGGGCTTAGGGTGTATATTATTTACAGTGTAAGTTCATATACAACAAAGCAGGTAATGTCCTTCTACCCGATTTCTAAATGACCTTCCACACGGGTTAAGTGAATAAATCAAAATTAATGTAATTACCACAAAATTATAAGATTAATTGCTTTACAGTAACACGTACAGGTAAGCAGACAATATTCCATTAAAAATTAAAAGTTAGTTTTGAAGTATTAAGCTCTAAATTCGCGAAATCTTTGTGCACCTCTACCAATTTACCCTGGTATGAAGAATTTACATGCAATCAGGCTGCATGTCGCATTATAAATAAGCGGCAGCCGAATACAATTTTTAGCAGCAACAAATCTGTATTTGTGTCAAAAAGAAATGCGCTCTTTTTGTATCTAAGAGTTCCATTTTATTTGCAGAAAATCCGATTTTTGCTATAAATTTATACTGGCGCGGAAGAATCACATTGTAGCTATAGAAAATATAGCACGGCCAGAGCAAGCCAGGAGAGGCCAAGCCCAAAGAAAGCTATAAAACATGCATTTTTATTTACTTAAATTGTCAATTTATGCGCTTAGAGTTTAAATAATGCAACGTTGCTCTACTTGGATACGCTATTTATTGCCGGTTTATATTTTTGAGGGCTTTGATGCAAGTATGAAGCTTTATAAGCTTCAGGGTATTAAAAATAGAGAGCAAATATTATTTTTATTTACAATTATACATTTTTTCAATATTAATTTATGTAGTTTAATTTGTTTAGCATATAGAAATTGCCTCTATTGCAGAAATACTATAATGTATTATAGTAATTAACAACAGATAAATGGCATAAAACGACTAGAAAATTACCAGTTGGGATACCATACGTTGTTGGAGGGTCTAATAATTATGAAAATCACTTCGAAAACATAGAATACTGGAGGAAAATGGCGCAAACAGCCCACAATCGCGTAGGGTTAAATGGGCGTAAAGGTCAACAATGTAAATATATTATTGTCCACCACATAATTTAAATATCGCCAGGCATTTATTTCATGAATTATGCAGTTCTATTCCACAAACCGCGTGTAATTTCTCGTATTGCCAGCTCGTGTTAAATTACAAAATTTCCCCAACACTAATTAATCGAACTGAGAACTGGTTATGTACTGTCATCGCCATCGGCCGGCGACAATTTATTTTTGTACGCATAAAATATCGGCTTATAATGAAGGGGTGTAAGTCTACCTAGACGTTTATTCGTTAAGTGCTGTTGTGCCGCAAGTGCCGTTTTATGACATAACCTGAAACCTTTAGCAATATCGGATCGAGGAATCTCGTTACATTAGACCTACTAATTGTGAAACATGCATAATGCATTAAATATTGTTCCCTACACATTTCGCTGATTCCACGTCAAATATAATTCAAGTCCTTTGGCTTTGCTGCTGTTGGATTACTTGTAGTTGGTGAAATTTATAGCTCGTATATTAAGTTTATGTTCTTGAGAGAACCTTAAATAAAATTGGTTTCTTTTTTGGTTGCGCCCGAGTGGGCGATACCAATTACTATTACATCAAAATTGCTCTTTTAAACAATTAATTATTAGTTCATTTTCTTGTTTCAGGTATGAAACAGTTTCGGACTTTATGTAAGTTTTTTTACGAGCTTGTTATACTGGTTATGACTATAAACTGTTTATTCGTCGTTCTATGATTTGAAGGGAATGTATACTAAAAAGTTGATGATTTACACCAAGCTTAGTTACATTTTCCATTAGTGCGGATAGTCATACTTGACTAACGTACATTCCTGCCAGGTATTCAGTGACTGATGCTGATGTTAGTTAAAACTTTTGAAGCATGCATTGGTTTAGGTAAGTCATCATATGCAAAGCAAGGGATCTTTTAGTTGGCAAAATAAGATAAGAATTAATATTTCATTGAAACAATCCAAATTGTTGCACAATTTTTAAATATTTAAAGCAGTAGACTCATTGCCTGCTGCATTGTTAGGCCAGTAAATCATATTAAATTGGTCCTATACGCAATAGTTGTCATTCAGAGTAACAACTGGGTGCGTTTGGCTAAAGAAATATTTTCACAAAATGTGTGGAGCGCTTTAAAAACTTTCTGGCACAGCTCCTCAGGGCAGCATTAAATTAATTTTCTAATTTCAGTGCTGCTCTTCAATTAGCGAGGTAGTTTAGAACATAGTCCCTTGTAAACAATTAAAATGTACTACACAAAGAAGTATAACGTAAAAAAGCTATCATATTCTAATTTTCTTGATTTATCCAATGCATTATATGATTCGGTACTATTAGACAATAATTATCTCAATGAAAAATAATGATAAAATGGAATTATGGCAGGGACCACTTCAGATTTTTTTTGTGATGCTAATCTTACTTCCTGATATATTATGATTAGTAAATGGGTTTTAGAGAGGAACGTGTAATAAATATATTGATAAAACATTTTTGTGGTGCCAATTTTAATGATAATGCCCTATCTCTTTGATATAAAAGCAATTATGTAGAAAATTCAACATTGAGTCTCTGTTACGTCTCAGTTATCAGTTTTATTGTAATGCGTGCCAACTATGATTCCTGAAAACTTTATGGTAAATATTGATGGTGTGCCTATGTATCGATTATTTCCAATATGTTGGATTGCTTAATAATTGACGGGGAATGATATTTATAAAAGGTATGCATTGATTGTTCTGAATTCTAATCTGGGTATCTATTATATATCTGATTCATTGCTAATGATATTGGAACTACAACTTCCATATTCGTTCAAATAAAATTACCGAATCAGTATGTTAAGTTAAAAAAAATCACTCCACATTCTCATTCTCATAAATAAATTTAAACAGCAAGCAGGCGGTAATTTAACTATTCTTAGTACGGTCTGTCTCCAAAAAACTTGGATTCCTTTATCTATTTATAACACCTGCAATACATGAACTAAGAAATTAAATACCCCATTTTAGGGTAAATCTATCTTTGTTCTTTAACGAATGTAGCATATTATATGCTCAGTGGCAAATATGTTTTCGGCTGAAGACCGAGTAAACAAACTATAGTATCTCGCATTGATAGCCCAAATATCTCAATAAGAAAACTTGCAAAACTACTTGGTTTTCCCAGAAGTACTGTCTACAATATGTTTCGAAACTCGTTTGACGACTGCGCGAAGACAAGAATTGGAAGAAAAATCGGTCTAGGTATAAAATGGATACAAAGGCAAATAATTAAAATGTCTGTTACTTGTGCACACAGTAAAGCAACGACAAGAGTTCAAAAAAACAGTGATAAGCTAATTTGAATGTTAAGACTCGTACTAGAGTTCTCTCGCGAGGTTATTGCCTACATTAATTTCATGAAAAGGACGCTAAAACTACAAACAAAAATTTTGAACAAAAAAGTTCTCCATGAAATATTTGCGCTGACAGGTGAGAGTTGTCAATGCAAGCTTAATAAATCAGAGAACTAACTTCAAAGCATGTTAGATAAAACAATTATCTACCAGATCTACTAAGACATAATAAATCACTATTTGGTCTAATTCAGCTCTTGCCATCGTATAATGCTGCCAACGTGCAAATTGCACAAAAAATTGCCAATTCTCTTAATTAAACAGAACATTAAGCAATAGAGCTTTAAGTGCAGCAGTCACTCAAGTGCCAGTATTATACAAGATTTTCTAATATTTTGAAATTGAGCAAGCAAAACCATTGCCGAAAGTACTAACGATTTAAAAATCTAAAATTCGTCAATTTTATCTAAATGTAAATTAAGTCAGTTATTATACGAAACGTGTAATGAAAACAAAATCTGAAGAATCTGAAGATTTATTTGCTGTAAGCATGATCTATTTGTTGTGCATTGCTCTGATTTATTACTTAGTAAGTCTCCTATCGACAATGCTAGCTTTTCATTTAATCAATTATGCATTTTACATCAACAAATTTAATGGAACTACTTCAATTTTTTTTTAATAATATGTGTTTTATATTTAATTTTAACTAAACATATTCGACCGCTTTTGGATTATCCTCCAATGGTATGTAAAACTCATATTTCTACCAACTATATTTTGAGTCATAGCTCAATGAAACATCTAAATTTAAATTAAGTCAGTTAATATACAAAACGTGTAATAAAAACAAAATCTTAAGAGTCTGAAGATTTATTTGCTTTATGCATGATCTATTTGTTGTGCATTGCTCTGATTTATTACTTAGTAAGTCTCCTATCGACAATGCTAGCTTTTCATTTAATCAATTATGCATTTTACATCAACAAATTTAATGGAACTACTTCAATATATTTATAATAATATGTGTTTTATATTTAATTTTAACTAGACATATTCGACCGCTTTTGGATTATCCTTCAATGGTATGTAAAACTCATATTTCTACCAAGTATATCTTGAGTCATAGCTCAATGAAACATCTAAATTTAAATTAAGTCAGTTAATATACAAAACGTGTAATAAAAACAAAATCTGAAGAGTCTAAAGATTTATTTGCTTTATGCATGATCTATTTTTTGTGCATTGCTTTGATTTATTACTTAGTAAGTCGCATATCAATATTGCTAGGTTTTCATTTAATTAATTATGCATTTTACATCAACAAATTTAATGGAACTACTTCAAATTTTTTTTAATAATATGTGTTTTATATTTAATTTTAACTAAACATATTCGACCGCTTTTGGATTATCCTCCAATGGTATGTAAAACTCATATTTCTACCAAGTATATCTTGAGTCATAGCTCAATGAAACATCTAAATTTAAATTAAGTCAATTAATATGCAAAACGTGTAATAAAAACAAAATCGGAAGAATCTAAAGATTTATTTGCTTAATGAATGATCTATTTTTGTGCATTGCTTTGATTTATTACTAAGTAAGTCGCGTATCGACATTGCTAGGTTTTCATTTAATTAATTATGCATTTTACATCAACAAATTTAATGGAACAACTTCAAAATATTTTTAATAATATGTGTTTTATATTTAATTTTAACTAGACATATTGGACCGCTTTTGCATTATCTTCTAATAGTATGTAAAACTCATATTTCTACCAAGTATATCTTGAGTCATAGCTCCATGAAACATCTAAATTTAAATTAAGTCAGTTAATATACAAAACGTGTAATAAAAACAAAATCTGAAGAATCTAAAGATTTATTTGCTTTATGCATGATCTATTTTTTGTGCATTGCTTTGATTTATTACTTAGTAAGTCGCGTATCAACATTGCTAGGATTTCATTTAATTAATTATGCATTTTATATCAACAAAATATAATGGAACTATTTCAATTTTTTTTTAATAATATGTGTTTTATATTTAATTTTAACTAGACAAATTCGACCGCTTTTGGATTATCTTCCAATGGTATGTAAAACTCATATTTCTACCAACTATATCTTGAGTCATAGCTCAATGAAACATTATTACCAGAAAGTAATATCGTGAGTCTTGACTTGCTTTCATCAATCTGAAATACTTTAGTGTATGTGAAACAAATAAACTCACAGCTATCATACCGAAAGTAGTTTATGAGAAAGTAAAACATGTAAAAAAAGACAACCAAAATCAACAATCTTTTTTTGCGCAAATAAGCAGCTTTTAAGCAACTAATTGTGTCTTTCATGGCTGGCTGTTATACTTTCTCCGTTACGATGAACCAATTTTCGTAGCTACTATGTTCATTAATGAAAGTTAGTTAAATATTATACATTGAATATGAAAATACGTATTAGAAACGAAAATATTGATCTAGAAAATTAATTAACGGCCAGTGTACAATAGACTTGGCTCGCACCATGCATCGCACACAACCATAACGAATTCGTGTGGCATGTATAAATTTATTTTCCGGTAAAACGGACGGACGTTATCAGTGGAAATAGCAACTAATGAGTTTTTAGTTTGGTTGGGTGGCAGTTTTGCGAGCTGCGTACCTATATTAAATTTCTGAATGGCCAGCAGAACCTGCTGGGAAATCAAAAATGAATCAACTTGATTTTACGTCCACAATGGGATTTAAACATGCGAATTCGTACACGATCTATTATTTGTTTCAACTCTAACCACTACTCAACGGAAAATCCAGAACCATCGCTAAACATAGCTCGCCTGGCTGTCCAACAAGCCGTGAAGAACTGCAGGTGGATCATCTGGCTCTAATTGATCTTGCTGGTGGTTTCCGTAGAATGATTTTCATCTTAATGATCGATAACTTTTCATATTCTTCGAATAAAGACCGTGTTACGTACCGCAGAAGATTCAATACACGTTCTGAAGATCAAATAATTTAAAATATCGACTCGGCCTGCAGAATCTCACCATCTCGATACTATTATCTAATGAACGTTGCTATGTAAGGGAGACTATGAGGAAAGCAGGGGGTTTGATATAAGAGGCGCAGGTTACCCGCATTTCCAACGCTTCATCGACGCGGCAACGTCGTTTAGCGAAAGGAGAAAAAGCTGTGTAATACGTTGCCGTTAGATGGAATAGGATGGAGCGTTATCTAAATGATTTACTACCCCCTTGGACCGATAACGTTCCTCGAAAGACGTTTGTGTGTTTGCAAATCGCAATATGATCATTATATAAGTTTGAAATATGAGGACAAATGAGTATTCTACTATCTTTTTTTTCACATCTTTAATGCTTTAAATCTAATCTCCAAGCCACAAACAAGTCTTGTTTCGAATTCTATTTTCCCCTGAAACAAGTACTATCTTTTTTATGATTCTTACATCAATATGATCATCCTCGCAGCTAATCGAGCAGATAGCCTGGTTCAATATAGTAAAAGGTTTAAAATTCTTTATTGAAATCCTGTTTCGCAGCAAAGGCAAAAGAAATGAGACATATCAGCCGGCTGTAGAAAGTACGATCTTGATTTGCTTTGCATGTGGAGTTTGTTCCTTTCATTTCCTGACGGTCCTACCTTTGGAGGAAGTTCTTGGCAGGATGCGACCTCTGACCTTTATCCCGATCCGTTGCGTTGTTCCTGCACCCTTCGTCGTTACAGCAACCTACATTTCCTGCCACGGATAATATTTAACGGGAGCGCTGCACCCCCGTTGCGTCCCTCTCTTCGTTCCGTTGTCGCTCCGAGTTGGAAAACCAAGTTGATGGAAACATTTACGTATTCGATATATTTATACGGGATGTTGGCAGTTGTAACTTGAACTTAATCAACTTGTAAAAGTTGTTTGGTGTATTAAGGCACAACGAGCTATCAGCTATCTTAATTAATCTTTCAATTCCTCGCCGGAGTGTCTTTGTCCCCTTTCTTGAAATTTATGAGGATACGAGTCTGCTTCTTTCTGTATCAATACCTCTTCGAAAATGTAGTGCTAGGATATTCTACTATTTCTACTACTACTACCTATTTATACATTCTTCAACACCATAAAGTCACGTGCACTACCAATTTTTTAAATATAGTTCAATAAGGACTCTTATTCTTAGACATAATATTGTAGGCTTAAAATTTGCAGTAAATTACTCTAAACTTAAAATGATGTTGCGCTAATGCAGTTGTTCATTCCCAAAACTGCTGATTCCCTCCTCCTTCATTTTTATCTTATAAACTTGAAACTAGTTTTATCTCTTCACGTAAGTTTGGCATAAGAAAATACCATTGCTATTACTTCATAATATACTGAACAATTAGAAAGAAAAGAGTAAAAAGATAATGTTAGTTGCAGTAAGAATTAACGTAAAGATTTGTTGTTGTGTTGGCTATAGCTGCTATCTTTCTTACTTGTAAAGATATATATTTACAAGAAACTATATATTAAAATATCATAAAACAATCTTTGTCACTTGTCATAGTGTGCTTCAATTATATCAGGGCCGCATTCTGCAGCGAAAGAGTTAACGTGAAATATAAATGTAAGTTTAACGAGGATTTACTGTATCAATTAATTATTCACCTGGCCTGTTAATCTTTTAATGTTTTCATAGCTTGTTCTCAAAGCAGTTTAGAAATTCTTAGGGTAAAATGAGCCAGATGGATTATGAACAGATTGTATCAAAGTAACGTGCTTGATTTTAACACAGGGTATTCAATCTGTTAAGGGATTTACGCTCGCTATTGCTTTCCAACGTAACGTTATATTAAGCTTTGTAAGCAGAATTTTCAGTCAAACCACTTCAAGCTAGTTAAATAATTAATATCAATAAAAATAATAAATAAAAAATAAAATTTACATTATTTGGAAGAGGTCCAACAATCAAATCTTAGTTCTTTAAATAAAATTCTTTAGTTTTCCTACTACTCGGGAAATATTTTTCATAAAAAATTGTCCTGCCATAAATTCTTGTGTGCATCCATTTTAAGCATAAATATACTAGAGGATAGTTGAGTATTACATTTTTATATACATATATTACAAAAATCAAACTGATATTTGTTTTTATCTTAACATTAGTATTATTATTAGTTTATTTTTGCGTGCTTCACCCTTATTAGATATAGTTGTCCGATGTACTACTGAATATTATTGTAAGCAATTCCACGCAATGATGGCAAAATTTAAAAACATGTTCTAAGTAGAATGCACCTTTATGTAACTACAAAATTATCTTTAATTTTTAATATTCATGTACAATTTTATGTAATCATTTAAATTTTAAATGATAGTTATGCTGAAATATTTTTAAACTAGCTTAGGTTTTTAGGCTTTAGCCATTTAATATAATAAATTAATAGACGGAAATGTCAATAAAATACAATTATTCAAAACAGTCTTAATTACAATTGTAAGTTTATTTCTTTCTTTTCTATACAAGCAATTGTTTAGCGACTGATATTTTTTTATAAAAGAAAATACCACCAAATAATGGTTTCTGAAGAAAAAAGAAACTCCCACATGTTATCTAAGCAGTTACATCTTTACTTTTTTATCACGTGTTCTTCCTAACTATTGCTTCGTTTCAGAGGATGTGACAATTTTCTTCATACACATATCTTACTTTCATGCAATTCTTTGCGCATTGATTCAAATTTTGAGCAATGACAGTGATATAATATTGACTGACTGATATTTTTCAAGTTTCTAAAGCGATATATAGCTGATGTTTAGTTGAATTGAAAGTGCACTTATTCTGTTCGCTTCTACTTATTTCTATTAAACGAAATCAAAAACTAAAGCTTTATAGATTTTAGTTTCACAATCACTTAAGAATACATTTTAAATAAAAATTATTTACCAGTTAGATTGTATTTTCTGGAAAGATATACTTGTAAACCGATCGCCAATATTACTGAAACGAATACTAAGTAAGATAAAGCTTTTTCTGTCACATTTGTACTTAGTATGACGGTTGCCACTACTCGAGAAAGATAATGAGCCATTGGATAGAGCAAAAATCCAGTACATTTCAGAAATGGGGGGGCTTGGACGTATGCGTATTGTATTCGTGCCACATCCATCATCGTGAAACCAATGGAGTAAAGAAGGCACTGAGGCAATATCCATATACTACTTACTTTGTTTGGTTCGACAATTAATCTTGGGTACATTTTATAACCGCCCCCGTTCGGAGATGAGCTTACGAATATAACGTAAACACCGCCCAGGTAGAAGTTCTTCTCTTTTAAGAAGACATCATTTACATAAAGAGCGTATGTTCTCGTTGTCAGCGCTATTTCTTGCGTGCTGTTGTAATCTTTAAAAGTATCCTGGTTACTTATAACAGTAAATCGCAAAGTTTTGTCCTCAGATGTTAAAAATGTGAGTATAGAATGCTTAAACTGACGAGTAATCACGGATTTTTCTGGAAAATGAATTACTCTTCCATCTTCACTAAATACTATACCTATACACGTATGCCTTTTGATTTCCACTTCATCTTCTACCGTTTTATTCATAAAGGAAAACTGAAAATGCAAACTTGGCATTTCCTTCACTTGAATTTCACGTCTAGCAAAGCTTTTCGGAGCTATTTTAAACTCGGAAGCATCTTGCATTCGTACCAAAACATCTTCGTCTAAAGTATTGTAAATTCTTGTGTAAAACTTATTACCATCGTATTTAAAATCTCCCTTTTCTATAGTACTCCATAGAATTCCAGCCCACAAAAAGGACAACGCTATTATAAAAGCACCCACATTGATTCTTTGCAGATGAGTATTTAATAGCATACGCGGCAGCAGCGCTGGATAAATGATCAGTTGTAGAAAAGGCAAGACAAATGGGTAAAAACAGTTAGGAAACAACTCAAACACATTTCGAACTTCAAGAACAAAAAACTGCCAATTCAATCGTCTCACTTCTATTGGCCATCTGTTTAAAGCTATTCTATCTGCAAAATCAAAAACCAACCAAGGCAAGCACATCATAATCATCCTTAGTTTTTTAATGTCATCAATAAATTTACCAACGTACACACTTTTAGCATAATCCAACCAATCGTCCAATTTCTCAGTCGATGATTTCTTAGTTTTTAAAGCAAATTTCATCGCCGTAATTACTGTACTATAAATATTTTTAATTCCACTCTCTTTTGGATAAAACTTCGATGTTGCTGCAAATATTATAGCAACGAATACACTTAGAACCGTCACTAAAACAGTGGAGATAATAAAGCAGTGTTTCCCGAAGCAATAGAAGCTTTGATAAATATAATCTTTTACCAGCATAAATAAAAGTTGTTCTGAGAATGAATGTGTTATCCACCATCTCCATGCGACCATATTATCAAAATAATGTAATTGTACTGGCCAAATAAAGAAAGTAGCGATGAAAGGAACGGCTGCTAGCTGCTTTACGGAAGTTATAAAATACACTATAAATGTCATAATCTGAGATACGAAACTGAAAATTGCAGATATTTCCAAAATAATCAGCACTAAACAGCAACTTGGCGTTAGTAACATATGTAAGTAATATATTTTGTAAGGCCCCATGCAAGAATCCATTAGATAGGCGAGAAGCGTTAACCATAAAATTAATAATATCATGTATATTGAAAAAACTGCATCATATATAATTTCAGTTTCAGGACTGACAGAGAAGTTTAAAACTGAATAAGTGTAAAGGATCATCTCTATAGCAATTATAACTGAATCTAGAAGAAGCACGAACAGAACAATTTTTGGAAACTTGGAGTCTTCATCTGGCATTCTCAAACTAAAGTCTTGTCAAGGTTTCATGTATATGTAAAATTTTCAGTTTAAACTAGACATTTTTGTTTTTCGGGTACGTGTCTTGACAATTCAACAATTTGGATATCTTCTTTTCCTTTCAATCCTACTAAAATAACTCTTTTCAAAATAGGGTTTTAGTATTGCGGTATAATGTAATCGATTGGTAAAAGCTCGAAGTATAATCATTTGGGAAGAGAAATAAAAAACACGAAGAAGAATTAATATTGAAGCATGAAAAAGCTAAGAGCTTAAAGCTTCTTAATTAAGTTAATATTTCAGAAACCGTCGGTAAAAACTTTGCTCAGACTTGTTTCATGTCCAAACCCGTGCAAAAATGTAGACCGAAGGTCGCCATAAATTTATTAATAAACTTGTACGACTTCTTGAAGTATCATAACTCTTTCTTAAAGCCTCGACTGAAACTGGGACAGCCTAATATAAAAAGACAAATTTATTCGCAAACTTTTGATAAGAATCAAAGAGTTTTGCAGTTATTACTCTTAATTTACTGTTGCTTAAAATTTTCATGTAAATGTCTCTGTGCCCCGGCCGGAGCCGGCATTTGAAACTACTGGCAATAACTTTATTAATTCATTTTAATTTTTCTTATCGCGAGATAAAGCAAAGCTTTTTTCCTGAAAGTGCTCACTATTCCTGCAAACACTCGGCAATTATCCACAACGTAAAGAGAAATACGTGACAATAATCTTGATAAAGGCTGAAGAAAACGTAATAAAATGTGAGTGTAATTAAACCGTATTAAGGCCACAAGTATATTTTTCGTCAAACTTTTGAACAAACTTTTTGAAAATGTTATGTTTATGTAACTTACTTGTTTAAATCTTGCTGCGGGCTTTGTCTGCCTAGAGCTCGCTAAAATCGAAAGATTTGTGAGGGACGGCAGAGAAAATATAACTTAAATTGTTAAGCTGATTTATATGAATTCAAGGATCCAAAAAGCAACCCAGTTTTAGTTTGGTAAATCTAATTATGCAAAGCTTTTAACTTGAAAATGGGATGAGTTCTATTTCAAAAATGTACCCTTTTTTGAGCAAGAATTACTAAAATCTGACTTTTAAACCAGACACCGCTTTCAACTTATTATTACTATAACTTTCCTATTATAGATTTCACACCAATACCCTAATAATTAGAGCAATGTCTTGGACGTCCTTTTTAAATATACACGTTACATATCCTTTTTCACGATTCTGCGATTTTGTACTCCCAAAACATTTTTAACGCTTAGACGAGCCATTTTTCATCAGTCGTTCTATTCTTAAATTATTATGCCTTAAGTTTCTTTGGTCATAAAGTAGACCAAAGAAACAAATATTCAAAGATATATCAAAAATCAGTTCTGACAAGGCCCCTGAGTACATTTCAAGAACTATTTATAAGATTTAATGTAGTATAACTGTAGGAGTTTGGGAGTTTTATATAATATAACAACAAAATACGGAGCAAAGTATAAGTTTGTGTTCACGCCTATTTGACACAACTTCTAAGTATCTATTTATTGTTCAGGTTACTAAGTAACTATTATACTTATGCAATAACACAATCGAAATTGTTTGGCTAAACATGACTAGTTCCTGTCTTCAACAAAAACTATTAAGTCTATTAATAATTAATTATAAATCTGAATTCTACTTTTATATAACTAATAATATTCTTCAGATTATTCAGTGCAAATTATTGGAAGGGAATATAATTGCAGATGAAGAGTAGATAATGGATAAGTAAAATTAGATGAACTGTATTAAACAAGTTAATTACTTTAGCGAAATTTAGAGTTTAATGTTCATGTTTTCATTGAAAATAAATAGTGTAGTATGACGGCAATAGTTACAAAGTTAATAATGGTTCCATTCAAACTTTCTATTGATATCAATCAAATTCTATTCTAAATTTAGGTATCTGAAAATGAACTTAGTTTAATTAATAAACGTAAGCTTGCTACAATGATGTTTTTTGTGCACAATTCATTATTCTAGTGTTAATATTTATAAAACTATTAGTTAAACATGTTAATTTTTAACTTTAAAAGTCAATGTATTTGATAAGATGTACTTTTTAAGTCGAAAAACTAAAAACTTACATATAAAAATGAGGTACATTGACACAGGGGTAAAGCAATTTTCTTCGATTATATAAATGTTTAGTGAATTACACGTTTATACGAAATAGCAATACAAACCTCCTTAAAATTAAATGTATTTCATTGTGCATGAAAGAAACGTCTTTGAATTACAGAAATATGAATAAAGCAATTCAACTGGTTCTATTGGAATCAATTTTGTAGAATTAGTACACTCAATACAAGTGTTCCAACGAAATTTATGAATTCCATCCCTGAAGCAAGAATGTGGAAGGGCTGTAAAATACAGTTTCGAAGAATGAATTTTTTTAGATTTGGAAACAAATAGAAGTCGCTAGTGAATACGGTGGATGTTCCAACAATTCGAAGTTAAGCTAATGGATTTTCCGAATGTTTTTATGACGGTGCATTGTCCTGATGAAAAAGAATTTTTTTCTTCTGCAAACCGAGTTTTTTCACGATTTTTTTTCTTCAGCTTTTTTCAAAGCAATACTTTAGTCATAATATTGCTTACACTGCCCAATAAGATGCCTACTGTAAGGCTTCTACTAAATCTCTTTTGATCACTCGACGATTTTCAAATACGGTATCCTATATTTTTTATACGATTTCTAGTGTTGCTGTAGTGTCTTTGCTGTGAATTGTCTTCAAGGATTGTACGACCACATTTAAATTCAGCAACTCATCTTTCTACTATACTAATTTAATTAATAACATAATAACAGTTAGGCAAGTAGCTACGCCTTTTTTATCGAACCGAAAACATTTTGAACAACCTATACAAATTCTGCATGAATAGTTTTGCTTCGAAGTTCTATAGAAATTGGTATGACAAAAAATGTTATTATATTATATAATGTTAGGCTGTTAAAATCCAGGAAGAGCAAGCGGAAAGTAAATTAAAACACAAACCTTACAACAATTTCGTTGTTTCAGATAAGAATGATCCAGAGGAGCGGTGGAGACGGCAGCGGCGGATGAGGACGACCGAGGGGTGCCTACAGCACGGCTAGCGCCGTTCCACCCAGCCAGTTGCCCATGGTGGGTGACCGGGAGGGCGACTGGCTGGCCGTGCAGAGGGACCCTCCAGTGGGGGGAGACGCTGGCGGCGGCGGCAGAGATGTGTGGTACTCTCAAGTACCACAAACTTCGCCGCCAACGGCAGCGCCTCCCTTCCCACCACCGTCCCTTCCGTTGCAGCTCCAGAGGCCTTACTCCAGGTCCATGTCTTCTCTACCTCCGGAGCCGTTCATGATAATGCGATCCAAGGCCCTCAACAGACGAGTCTGCATCAACGTGGGTGGTGTCAAACACGAGGTCCTTTGGCGGACCTTGGATCGCCTCCCTCACACCCGTCTGGGTAGACTGAGAGACTGCAATACACACGAAGCCCTAAGCGAACTCTGTGATGACTATTCTCTTATAGACAACGAGTACTTCTTCGACAGACACCCGAAATCCTTTAGCTCTATCCTTAATTTCTACAGAACAGGTAAACTCCATCTTGTTGATGAAATGTGTGTACTAGCGTTTAGTGACGATTTGGAATACTGGGGGGTGGATGAACTTTACTTGGAATCTTGTTGTCAACATAAATACCATCAACGAAAAGAGCACGTTCACGAAGAGATGCGAAAAGAGGCAGAGTCTTTGAGACAGAGAGACGAAGAAGAGTTTGGAGAAGACAAGTGCTCGCAATATCAAAAATGGCTGTGGGATATGCTAGAAAAGCCTACAACGTCGATAGCGGCTAGGGTGAGTTTAGAGATTTAAACAGCACATAGGATTAACATATACTTGATAATTTGGACACATGTAGAGCAGGTTTTCGATGCCCAAACAAAAAGCTTTAGCAATTTTGCATGATTTCTTACATTGAATGGTTTCCTAAGAATTATAACCCTGATCAAATTAAATTACTTTGTGATCTTCATTATAAGGAATATCATTTTATGGAGCTTCATTACTTAATGACAAGCTTATTTCCGTTGATAAGCAACCATAAGGGAAGCTCATTTAAGGCGAGAATCTTGATTGTATGGAGAAACAATTAATTCAGACGCTTAATAATGAAACTGGAAGTGCATAGCATGCAGTTTTAAGTAGGTTACAGTGTTAGATTAATTTCATTACTGTTCTGCACGAAGGTTTCATAGCTTAGAGGAATTGGAACAAGTGGTTGGAGCACGCCAAAACAAGTTGTAATAGACCTGCTTAAATTAATATTTTACGATTTGTTCGTAGCATTGGGACAATAAATTGCTTTACTTACACTTTTTCATGCAGTTTTCAAGCTGTCTCGACCCCACCCTGAATATTAAATCTTGAAGTAGCAGTTCCTTGTATATTCTTAGGAAAACTTTTCAAGCATTCCAGTAGGTAGTAAACTTTTAGGTTGTAATCTCCGTAGTTTATTGAATTCTTGGAGTTCTGTTATGAAGTTTCAAAATTCACTCATTTAAAATCTGTATAAGAAAAATTGTGTTTATATTGATTTGAATGCCCAAAACTTAATTTTAAATAAAATGAAAGGAATAGAAGGTAAATTTGATCACACACTCAGCTCTGTCTCACATTAATATATTGTTGTATGTAGTTATAATAATTGTACTTGTGGCTTTTGCTTTCTTCGCATGGAAGCTGTGCGATATTGAATGATTGGATAGTGTACATATAATATTATGAATGTATTATAACATTAAATGCATTAAAGGCACATTTCCACAATTTTACTTACACTTGTACTCACCGGCGGTTTTTATCAAGTGATTTTTTAAATCTATTTAACTAGCTTAATAAATAGAGATTGGTATTTAATATTTCAAGCTGAAAAAGGTTGAAAATGATTGAGAAATCATAACATCTTTACAGTTAAAAATCACTAAATAAATCGCATCTTACACAACATATACCCACCACGCACAAAACATATTTTTCGTTTACAAACCAACATAGAAACGCGGTTGCAAATTGGCATGAATTCAGATATTAAATGTTTGTATATTATATATAATATCTATAGCGTATATACATTTTACAACCAAAAGAAATTTATGTGGAACATTTTATGAAATATTGCTTTTGAATAAATGTCGTAAAATTCGGTGTTCGAATGCCCGGTAATAAAATAAAATTATAACCAGCATTTACAGTGCTGTAGAGATCCTTCAGCAGTGCGTCAATTTTTGCAAGACGCATCTATGATATTTTTCGATGCAAAATTTAAATCAATATACTAAATGTCCGGAAATTGTGAAATTTTACTGCTTAAACAGGCTGAATGAAGCTAAATTTAAATTGCTAACTAATGTTGGCTGAAATAAGTTGAAACGAAATGTTGAAAATACCTAAATTTCATTTCGAACGAACTTTCGAACACCGGACGATGTGTTTCATGCAAAAAACTGTTCTAGATGTCTACCTTCCGATTAACGAAGATGAAGATGTGGCATCGATGTTCATTTTTTTCTGTTCAAAAACTATTTTTCGTTTTGGTTTCTTCTCTATATTATATCAATATTGGTGTTTTTGTCTAGCTTGTTTTATGTTACGGAATTCTATTTTCGTTTTTTAATTTTTGTGTTTTTGACGATGGGAAATGGGCAAAACGTGACGACCAGATCAAACGCATACTAGAATCTCTTAGAAAGCGATGCCTCTCTTAGCTGGTCTGTGGTCAAAAGGCGACGTCATATCACTCACTACAATATTGACTTTTCTGTACATACAGACAGGGGCTCGACGATAAACATAGACAGTTTTAATTTAATGCTTATTAAATTGCTTACAGCCGATAATTACGTAGAATAACTGCACACTCTATTTTTAGTCTTTAAAATTTTTAGTTTTCGACATACCATAAAATCTGCGGACGTATTTTATCATTTTTTAATGTATTAATAATAAATACGTCAACTTGATGGCTAATCAATGTTCATGAAGATAAAATACCGCTGATAATGTCGTCATTAACGTAACTTAGTACATTAAGGTAAAAGTTATATATCGATTTTTAGCTGATTACTATCACCCTAAAATATAGTTTTCATGATTAACTACAAATACTGTTAATTATTAAACAAGAAGCATTAGTAATGCATGCTGCTAGAAATTGATCCAACAACGAAATTTCGTGGAACGTTGCGAGTTATTCTACGTAAAACGGCTGCATTTTTAAATAAAAAGCTAAATTTAACCCGCTAATTTCCCCAATTAAAAAGTTAATAACCAAAAATTGCATTGGTCTACAAAAGTCTACTTTAATTTCAATTTCTTGTAAACTGTTAAAGTAGTTGAAGTGTAGTAAGCAGAAGAAGCCGAAGGAAAAGAATTTGACCGACTGATTTCAAATATTCAATTTGTTTCTCCTTATCTGGTCAGGTTTTGGAAATGAAGACAACTTTATTTGGGAAAATTCTCAGCTTTTCATGTAAAGTTGCCTCTATCCTGATGCAGAAAAACATATTACTAATTTGAAATCGGCACGTTAAAATAATTTTCCTGCCCCGTGAACAGATTCTTGACTTAGACCAATGTTGGAAATTGAAACAACTCGCTAAAGCAGCACCGATTTTTCCAAGCAGCGCCTCTCGCAGCACCCAGTAAATTAAGATATTGTTTTGTAAATAATATTATTGATAATAACAGTACTAACATAGAAAAAGCCAGTAGAGTACTTATGGCGTCAAATTATTGACTCATTAGACTAGTTATGATTGGTATAGGGGTTCAGCTCTTGTACATTTGCTTCCTATTTCAGACACCTCTAAAATTGACTAACCCCTCTTCACCTCCCTTTGACCAGTAATTTAATTCTGACTGAAAAGAATCCCCTTTGTCAGTAGTGGGATACAAGCTTCTCTTTTATTAACAATATTGTTGCACTTTCAGCCCGTTTTACATTTATAATAATAACAAGCACATTCCTTATTTTGCACACCCTTTGTAGATACATATACAAAACACACCCAAAGTTGAAATTTTCGCCTCAAATGTTACTTTTTTATCCAAATTATTTGTTGTCTGCTATCTGTCAAACCACTACAACTTTTACCTTCCAATTGGATTTTCCCGTGGATTTTTGTTAAGTGTATATTTTTTGATGGTCTTAAATGTACCACCTCCTGCCTATATGTAGATATATTTTGATGTCTGCGCATGTACCTTCATTCTCTCGTTGTTTTTATTTACTATGAATATAAAAGGCATTAGTTACTAATTTCACCAACTTTTCGTTTTCGTTCATTCAATTTTAGTACCATCATAACTCCATGTCATGATTTTTGTAAAATTTGTGGAAATTTGTAAATTCTCGCTAATTTCCGTAAAGCTAGTGTTTTGTGAAAGCGCTTTGTATATCGAAGTTTTGGTGCTGTTTACTTAAAGCTTTTTGATTCCACATGTTTAGTATTTTAAGCCAGACTTTTGCTCTTCTTTCTTCGGGTTGTTTAGTCCTTCTTTAAGATTGCTTACCGCATTATTTGTAGACTGCAGGAATTATTAATGGAAAAGTGAATTTTTAATGTGAAATTAGTAACTCGTACCGTAATTGCTTATTTATTATGTATTTATTAATTTCCAATCACATATATTCATGTCTGTGTATATATATGAAGCACTTTTCGTTTTCGATGGGGTTTAGGATATATTAATGTGAAATTAATTACACTGTTTTTGGTATTATCGCTGAACTTACTGTTGTTGTTGACGTTTTTGCGCCGTAATCTACGTGTGAACTAATTATTTGTTTGGAGGTACTGCTGTCTGCGAATTTTTGGCGACCATTTTTGTCCTCTGCATCGTTGCGCTATGATTTAGAACGTTTATTGAGTTGAATGGCCGTATTACAAAATAATACTTATAGTATCTGAAATTGTAGTCATGCATATTAATGAACCTTCTAAAAGAACGAAAAAATAAATTATTTTATGGCACTTACAAGTTGCCCAGTTCAAAGATGAAAAATTAATATGTTAACGACGTCAACAATTCGAATTTTAATATATTTGTCCAAATTGGGGCTGTAATTCTAATTTAAATATTAAAAAGTAGGAAATAATTTGTATCCGTATCGTTCAAATAGTTGTATTAGACTTCCCTTAGAGCAATAAATGAAAAAAATTATTTATGATGTCTTTTCTATAGTTTTGCTTGTGGTTACTCTTGTTAGTCACAACACTTCTATTGCTTCTGTTAATATATGTTTTATTTTTTCCAAAATTGTTTCAATTCAATTCTAAATACTGCTATTCTTGGAGTTCAATATGAAAAACAACCGACAACAATATTCTGAACCGATTTTTCTTATAATTTGTGTCTACACACTTACTTTGTTTTAATTTGGGGTGTGTACACGAATAAACTTCAATTTTCTCAGCCTTAACGAAATTTCCAGTATAGGTTGTAAAAGACAACCAATAGCCATAAAAATAAATAGAGTTGTCTACTGGTCTAGGATCAATTTCTAAAACACGTTTCCTTCTGTGCTATTTCATAGTTTCCTTTCGCTTTTAATTGGAAATATAATTTTGATTATAAGTACAACGTATCTTCCAATATTCACCAATGATGGTGTTAAAATGTCTATTACTTAGTTTGGGAATACTGCCTTTTTGGCAATGATGCATTGTTTTATATTGCTAAGAGTGAATAAAATACATATTACTAATTTAAAGTTATTTCGGTGCAGATAATACAATTAAGTTAAGCGAAATGATTCGTTATTTTACAACAGCTCGTTTTTCAAATAGAAATACAAATTTCGGTTTTTTAAAGTATTCTTATAGAATATTTAAAAATACTAATGTTTCCATTATAGTCTTTTATACAATTTTCACTTCGCTATGTTATTGCGGGCCGGCGAATATATGTTCGTAACCTTCTGCAAGGGATGTAAGACGGACTTAATATCAGCGCTACCAAAGTCATAGCTACGTCTAATTTGTCTGTGTAGAAAGAAAGGCGAAAAAGCCAAGCAAACCAGCAACCACATATAAGAACTAAATTTTGGTTTCAAGCGACATTCTAAATCATAGTGCAGCATAGGGCAGTCATCATAGTAAATCCTTTGAGTACAAACAAAACGACATATTTAAAGCAGAAAGCAGTACAGGGTACATACGTTACAAACAAATGAATCTTGCAGGTGATCGCCATCATATCCATCCTTTTTATCGTGCTGTCGACCATCGCTCTTACACTAAACACAATTCCAAGTCTCCAGCACAATGACGAAAAAGGGAATTTCAATGATAATCCCCATTTGGCCATGGTAGAAGTGGTCTGCATCACTTGGTTTTCCTTAGAGTACATCCTAAGATTCAGTGCTTCGCCGAACAAGTGGAAGTTCTTCAAGGGCGGTCTTAACATCATCGATCTGTTAGCCATTTTGCCTTACTTTGTCTCCTTGTTCCTACTAGAAACGAACAAAAATGCCACCGACCAATTCCAGGACGTTCGGAGGGTGGTTCAAGTGTTTAGGATAATGCGTATCCTCCGTATCCTTAAACTGGCTCGCCACTCGACCGGACTCCAGTCGTTAGGGTTCACGCTGAGGAATTCTTACAAAGAATTGGGGTTACTTATGCTGTTCTTAGCTATGGGTGTGCTTATATTCTCTAGTTTGGCTTACTTCGCTGAGAAAGAAGAACCTGGAACTAAGTTTATAAGTATACCTGAGACATTTTGGTGGGCGGGTATCACCATGACGACTGTAGGTTACGGTGACATTTACCCCACGACACCCCTTGGGAAAGTTATAGGAAGCGTATGTTGTATTTGCGGTGTCTTGGTGATTGCGTTGCCCATTCCCATCATAGTTAATAATTTTGCTGAGTTTTACAAGAATCAAATGCGAAGAGAAAAAGCGTTGAAGAGAAGAGAAGCCTTGGAGCGGGCCAAGAGAGAGGGGAGCATCGTTTCCTTCCACCACATTAACTTGAGGGACGCTTTTGCTAAAAGCATGGACCTCATCGATGTTATTGTGGATACGGGTGAGTTGCTTCAGCGGAAAACACCATCCTTGCTCAGTCCCATCAGCTTCATTCATCATTGTTTATTTTTTTACGTGAATCATTTGTCATTTCTTCTGGGGTGGTCTGCAAGCAAAATTATCCAATGCTCTGCTAAGTAAACTTTCAACTCAGGCACTGATAATTTCATTTCAGTTTTGAGAGCTCACATACATGACTCTCAGATGAAGCTTCGTTGGTAAAAGAGATTCACTAAAGAAATACTAATTTTGCTTGCTGGCTTCCGACTCACGTGTGATGTTTTGGAAAGTGTGATTGCACGCAAAGCTTACTAAGGGTTTTAAGACGATGTCTTCTTTCCCAGGTGATAAATGTGTCCTGATCGGTGGAAATGAAGACAATCGCCGAAACTCCTAATTAAAATGTGGTACGCATGTTTTACACGCTTGTGTCAAATACCCAAAAATATATATTTTTTTTCAAACAAACAAAAGTACCAACTTCAGGTAATACCTGAGTATAATGTTTCTGAGTAGAGAGCACCGTTTCATTTCTTTGTTAACCCGCTTACTTCCATCCCTGCCTTCGACATCTTGCTGTGGTACATGTGTGTGGACCTTGATGGAAAGAAAGTCAGTCCATCTTGGTCTGTCGATTCGCTGGTCGTATTGCTGACACATGGTGTCCTGCTAGGCCACAACTTGTCGCATATCGACGGAAATAGCACTGAAGGAGAGCCGGGGCGAAACCCACCCCAAACTGGGCCAACATGCGTCCGCAACTACGATCATTTTCCAAACCGACACAGGCGTAGCAATTCTTCCCAAAACCCTTGTCTTCCAACTAAAGACGGCCCTCCTGCGCCGGTTTCGCCAGCCACGCAGAAAAAACTCATGGATCTAGTTCCTCCTGATGAGACCACCAACATGGCTCCTCTAGCCCAGGACGAGACGCAACTCTTGCAAACGCCTAGAGGTTACATATCTCCTGGGGTAAGTTGACTTCTTTTTTGCTGTAGATCTAGATTATCGTTTTACCATTAGGAAGTACCTTGAGGAAAAGCCAACCAAATAATACAAAACAAAATTAACGACGTTATTCCATGGCAGACATACCTTGTCAATGTAAAATTGTGTCGATGAGTCATGAGTGTTTAATGCTTTCTGCTTACCAATATTCAGGTTTAAACAACTGTTGTTTTTTGTTAACATGTTAGCTAAATATTTGCAAAAACATAAGAATTGGTTTTTACTTTCACGTTAGTTTTGGGATAAATTAAAAAACAGATAGGAAACATTAGGGTTCACAGGATTTCAATTCATGCTAAGTGAAGATATCAATATTTTTCATACAAAGAAGATAAATGTAAGAATATGTAGATATTTAGTTTCGTTTTTAGCGTATATTCATGAAACAAATTAGATGAAATCGATCTTAAAGTTTTTTAAGTAATCAAGTTGTAGAACGAAATTTATAGTTGTAGTTCTAAAAACAATGTAAAAACCAATGAAAATTAAAACTGCATCTGAAAGTTTCGTATTAAGTTCGTCGACAAATTAAAAAACCAAACCGCGTGAATAATTTTGATTAAGCTGTACTGCAAAAGATTTTTGTGTTTTTATCAACAAATTAGCCTTATATATATTTAGTAATGTTAGTTAAGTGCCACATATCAAACAAAAATGTTAGCCCAAAATAAATGCTGATATCGTGCCCCAATCTATAATTTAGGTTTGCATTTTTACAAACAATTCTAGAAAACCATAAAACAATACATAAAATGCAGAAACATAACCTATCAAATATATTGCTAATAAAATAAATTGCAGCGAATACAGTTAAGTTCTGAGTTTTAACTTAACTTGATGAATTTCAAACTGATGTTATAAATTTTTGAAACAGAAAACAATTCTCTAAAAAATGCGCAAATGAACTATATACAAATTATAAATAGGCTATACAAGAATATCCTGTACAACAAACCTGCAAAATCTAATTTTTGAAATTCTATGAACCCTAAACTTTGTTACCATTTACCATATTTTGCGTTGCTTTTCAATAAATAACTAATAAAGTTTTAACCAAAGGGGATATGAGCTAGTACATAAATGCATTCGATAATAGTTGCAACAATAGGACTATCATATTTAAATTACATTTTATAAATATCTCATGAATATTGATGTTCTGTGTATAATCTACTAAATTTTGAAATTACCCACAACGACATCTGTCGCTGCATAATGATTGCCCGTATTATTATGACCGTATCTTTCCCTTTTTCCATTCTAACGTTCCAGCGAGTGGGAAAATTCAGTAACACAAAAATTGAGCAATAACATTTCGCAGTCGTGTTTGAGTAATCTAATATTGATAGATATCGATTTGGGTAACGAATAATGTTTTATTAATGACTTAAATTGTTTGTAATTATATTGCATATTAAGTGGGATGATTGGTGTAGAATGTCCTATACTTTAATCACTTTAGTAAACGTTGTGATGCAATAATTATTATGTGGACTTGAATATAGCTTCCCCTATATATCTGTACAAACCGGAAATTAAAACGCAGATCTGTTGCTGTAAGGGAATATGATGAATTCAAAGGCAATCAATCGGGGACTGAAATCGATTTTTGTCGGCGAATGCTGGTTGTGGAAACCTTTCAAATGAATTTGCACTGGTTTTGCAATATCTCTAATTAATTTAAGGACTCTCTTAATTTTTGTCCGTACTTCGCACATTGAGAAAGAGCATCCAGTCCAAAATTTATTGAAGTGTTACTAAAAGAGTAGAAAGACTAATTGCAGTGATGAAATTGCAATGTTTTGCTGATAAACCATTTTCGCGTGTGCCAATATTTAAAATGAAAAGGCGTGTCGAATAGAATAGCCAGTTGGTTTGTTTTAAATCTTTACACTGCTATTACTATTATTTTAATTCTTTAAGACCAGTATTAATAAGCTAAAATGAAGTTTTTTCTTCTTTTGATTCTGTAATTGTCTTACACGTGAAAGTACAAAAGTATTTTATGAAATATGAAAAAATAATTAATAACGCACATATTATTATTACTTGACAGTAGTTTTTCCTTGTGTTTTCAATTATAGAATGTTGATTCGCTTTTATGATAAAATATTTACGTGTAGCTTTGCCACAACCTACCAGAAACTATTTTTGTCGTAAACTTTACATCAATGCAATTAAAAGAAATCACAAAGATGGAATACTAAAGTTGATAAGTAAGAAAAGCCAGTCTAAGATGAAAGAAAATCGATTAAACTATTTAATTATTTGCAATGGCCAAATCACAGCGTTTCATTGTCTACGAGAATTTAGCAGAGAATATAGAAGTCGTACAATTGTTGGTTCAGCAACTTGATAATATGATAGGAAAATCGGTTTATGGCTTGAAATAAATTTGGAAATTAGGCTGATTAACAAGACACAATGTTCAGTATGTTTGATGAAATGCAAGAGAAAAAAAGTGAGTGGTTAAAAAAAGGAGTTTCTGGATTAATCACAATGGCAAGACAATGTGAAGTTACCAAAGAAATATTTAAAATTTTTACAAACTTTTCATTTATACATCAGGAAGCATTAAAAGTTCAAACGCAACTGTACATCATGCTTTTCTCAAAAAGTTTCGTCTCTCAACCGTGAACAGGTCTTCAAGCATCTCAAATCAACCCCCTCAGTATTTACAAGTAAGCACATCATACTCTTCAAACAGCAGACTTTCCGAAAGCCCCTTACAAATTTTAGAGTAATGAGTTATGTTTTTAACAAGTTTCAGAAACTTTTTCCTTCTCTTTCCTCCGTCCACTTTAAAAACTAGACGGGACGATTGCGCAACTTTTGGAAATATTCGAAAAGTTTCTTCAGCTGGTATTGTAGTTGTCCTGACCTGAAAGCTGTTATTGGACGGTTATTGATTTCAGCAACCGGTGTCTCTAGAACTTCATTCACTCCAAATTCCCCGCACTCGGGCGATAAATTTTATCTTTCACGATTCAAAACGTTTTGTCCGCGTTTGCATCTCGTAAAGTGCGCTTGTTCTCCTGAATATTATATCCGGTCATTGTGCAAACGTTTCCTGCTGTTTGCGGGCCCCTGACAGCCAGCTTATTATGAACGGATTCCGGTGCTCCGGTGAATACAATGTCCTACAAAACCATTAAAACTTTTTGAATCCCTCCATTTTTCATTATCCACTTTGGCGCTTGCAAAAACTTCACAATCCACATAATGAACGGCTGAGAGTGAAGGAACGCGCTTTGTTTTTCCACGCGCCCAGCCCGATGGATATCCAGTATTTATTCCCTCAATGCGAAAAGATTTCTGCTTGTACGTCATTATGACGTAGTTTCTTGTGTTTTTGTCGTTTTTTCCCATTCAGGTTTTTATTTACATTTAGATACTGGAGACCAAATACAGCTTAATTAAATTTTTTGCAAGCGAAGTTTACTCATCTTTTCATTTGCGTATGCCAGGTGTTTTCTTTATATTTATCTTCAAACGCTGTATCTATTTCAGAAATCTTTTACTCTGTCGAAATATTTTATATTAAATGTATTATGAGCAGCATTTCGCTTTGTCACATAATATGATTATGTTTTTTCAAAGTACATTTAGTATAAGAAAGGTATTGAAATCTCAGAAAAATTTAACCTTGAATTGTTTACGTATCTTCACAACAGAAGAGCTGTTGCCTCCATTTTTGCAAGTTTATGAGTGTATGTAAGCAGATATGAAAGTAATAAAACTGTCATCTAAAGACAATTTGCATACATGCTTGAAATAATATAATTTGTTCTTACAAGTAATGTTTGCTATATCATAAACCAGAATTAATATTTGCATTATTTTAAATTTTTATGAAAATTAATTAAACTCGATTGATTACTATTAAACATGAAAATGTATACAAATTCAAAAATTAATTTCTAAACAGTGGAATTGCATATCTATACATCTACATTTTCATTGAAATATTTCATATTTTTGCAACAATACTAATTAATATAAATTAAGCAAACTAAATAAGCAATAAAGGAATAGCAAATATAAGTAGAAATTTTATAAAAATAGAATCAGTCATTTTTTAATGTAATTCTTTAATTTATTTGTACTTTCAAAATGTTAGAATCATGGCTTCCTGTTACAATTTCTTTGGAAGCACTTCGGATCTAGTTAACTTTTCTTCTCTTAAAAAGGTTTGAAAATAAAACAAAATTATGCAATTGTTTGTTTTGCTTCGAAGCTAAATTTTGATAATATTTAGAAGCCAATATTTAGTACCTGAATATAATTTCAAATACAAAATTTGAAGGTCAGTTGTGACTTAATGAAAATAGTATTTTTGCTAAATTTATGCTTGTTTCATTAAAGTATATCGAATATTACCGATTAATCATGAAAGTGTATTACCTATAAATGACTTTAGCTATTTGCTATACTATATTAACATATATTCTAAGAAGAAAATGAAATTATTAAAAATTTAGATGTAACATTTAGTAAAGATATTACAGTTTTTTTCTGTATCTGAGTGAAGATCTTAATTTATCAGCGCTGAATAAAGGTACTTTTGATAAATCTGATTATTTGAGTCTAAGTACAATTTCGATATTTTTAAATCCTCAGCTAGATTATAAAAACTATTATTTTAAAGACCTTTAAAAACTTGCTTCACTTACAGCAAATACTAACAAACATTGAGAATGTTACATAGATCTATAGATGTAAATTTCCATATGACTTACTTTACAAATTTTAATTTTGGTAGGCGACCGTTCCTATTTGCGAGCCAACCATTCAATTTTGAAATTGATCAATTTTCTAGGAACAACCTATGTTAACTATGCATTACCATAAAACCTGTTCGACTATAGAGTATCAAAATGGATCTGGTAAAGGCGACAAAGGAAAAAGACCGATCAAAATTATAAATTCGGGTTTTTATAATTAAAAATTATCATTGGAAACATGTCTAAATACTAGAAAAATGTCTATAGTTTTCTTATTTTAATTAAATATTAAATCGAATGTATTCAAATTTTTAAAACAACTTACAGCAGCAGATCTCCGATTTAGTTTGTTTAATTTCCAAAGAAAGTGGTACGTTTACTCTTGAAACAATTCTTTATATATTTTTTAATGAATGAAGTTGTTATTTCCTCTGTCCGCTCTATGCTATGCTATACACTAGTGTTTCGATCTGTCTTGTAGGCGGACAGCAAAAAATCTGAGCCCAACAAGAAGGTCGAGAAACTTGATGAATTTCCTAGTGAATTCGAATGTTGCTTTTGCACCTCAAAGGTAGTATTGCCCTCTCTAATAACTTAATAGCTTAATCATCTAAGCTTCCATTTTAATTCTTAAATATTCTTAGACAATAGCATTCTTTTAGAAAATTGCAAAATATATCATTTCATTCACCCTTCATTTATTTCATATCGCAATACGACCGGCTTAGAACAAAACTGATATCGTTCAACAAAGTTATCCTAAATCGAAAATGCTAGCAATTTTAAAATAAAATATTTATTTCATAACAATATACTATATTTTAATTTGTTTTTAAATGAACATAAAATATATACCATATAATGATTGTGGGTTATCATAAAGACTGAGTGGGTATTTTTCATAGAGCGGAAGTTTCCTATAAAATATCCTTGTCGTGTGACTTTATGGCCAAATGTACAGAATCAATATCGCTTTAAAGCTTGGAAACACTTTATGTAAAATTGGGCAAACATATTGTGTGCAAAGCGTCGAGTTACTGGGAGTAACTTTAAAATAAAAAAGCCTACAGTGCATTAGCGGCTGTGATTTGAAGCCAATGATTGCTTAACGTAATGCTTGTAAATATTGCAGAATCTTGTGTAGCTAATTGAATTTGCGCCTTTGAACATTTAGTTCCAACTAACTTTGTTAAATACATTACGCTATGTTTATTAAATAAATCGTGCTGTAAGATACCAATATTCTTTACGATCGTAAAGTTTGGAGCTCTTTCATAGATAATTTGTTTCAATGCAATTTATTTTCAATAAAAGTAAGACTGCTAAATATAAAAATAGAAAGTGTACCACCATTTTCCAAATGAAATCTACATTGAAATACCGCAGATACACTTAAGGCTTTTCGTTCCCATTAGTAGAGATAACACGATAACTAAAAAAACTACATAGAAAACACGACCTAAATAGCAGCAAATAAAACTAAGCTAAAACAAACAGCAAACTAGAAAGAAAAATTAACGATTGGTTCGGCGTGACGCAGAATCATACATAAAACAGATTATTATTCGTTATTTATATTATCCATCGAAACTTCTATAATAAATCTGTCGGATTTGACGTGAAACACGACTTCAAAATTACAGTCTTCGCTATTACACGCCGTAAATAAATAATATTTTACTTACCCAATCATCGATTTTCCGTAAATAATTTTATTTAGAGCCGTTAAAAGTGCCCTCATGACTCATTTCACTTGGATTTTCAGTTAATCGAACGTAATGTTTCACATGACGTTTTCACTCCACTATCATCACACAGCTATTAGTGCATTTGAAGAAACTATATATTTTAAAAATAGCTTTCGAGCATGTTTTGCACGAGTATTAAGTGTTTTTGTGTATTTTCGCTTTCCTCAATTAGTGTACGTTCATTTTACTTGCATGTTTGTTGAACGGTAATTAAAAATGTAGAAAATTGAGAATGATATTAATCGTTGCAAATTGCAGAAATACGCATATTCACTGACGCAACGATATCAAATTCACAACTGCAGCGAAATCAGATTCACGGTTACCAAAAAATAACATAACTCGAAACACACAATTATTTTTGTTTATTTTTTGCGATGAGAAACATGTAAGTTTAATAAATTAGCTTCCACATTTATTCCTTCGAGTTCTGTCTTTTTTATGTTCCCTGTGTTTTTCCGTGCCGTGTTTCATCTTCTGGTAATTTTGTTTTTTCTGATGAGCGAATTTGATGCTAACAACTAAAAAACTAATAAATGAAAGAGTAAGGCGAGTGCTAACTTGCAGGATTGTAGAGAAAGAAGATGCCAGGGGGAATGCATTCCACTCCGTACCAAAAATTGTAGCGAGTTTCCATAGATAGCCTAATTTCGAAAATTAAAGGTGAGTCACGATGAAATATTTGGACCAAATAATAAGAGACGTTCATGTTTTCCTCATGCATTTAATGAATTTTTCATACTGCCATGAATTAAAAATTTATTCTGCAATAAAGCAATAAAAGAGAACAAATATAGACGGTCACGAAAGTGAGTGAAGGGCGGACTGAACCCCTCGAGATTTCTTTTTTAAATTTATTATTTCGAATTTCCAGTATGTTTTCTTTAGTTCTTAAAATTTTTCTTTAAACACACGCAAACACACATTCCATTCGAATTTTTCTAATGTACTTTATATGCATTATTTGTGCATGAATCACTTACAACTGAATCGGTTTGCGAATTTACTTGTATAGTTGAGATTATTGCACGCACAGTTAGTATGTAGTTTATTTATAATAATCACAAGATTGATGCAAATAATAAAAGTATAAAAATTATGCACAGGGGCTGGGCATTGTTAGTGCTATAGGACGGGTAGTTCTGAGCGAGTATATATGAAAATAAAGGACGAATACAGTCCAGCACGTTTCATGAAGATGTTCTCCATGCATCCGTTGTAACCTAGTTTGCATATGAGTGTATGAGTATAGATATCCGGGACCTGTGTTACATTCCAAACTCACCCAAGTGTTAAATATGTTATACATTCACTCAACTATCAAATTCAAGATTTGCTCATTGGGCTGGTAAATGTATAATATATTTAGAGGCTTGTCAAAACGGAAGTTGGTATGGTCTTCATTTCGCAGGAGCAAAGGACTGTAGTTTATTTGGAAATGCCGGTGTCAGTCTAAAGGCGTAAATCAAATGTGGTTTTACATATCATATTTCGTATCATCCAATGGATATGACTCAAAATAATAAACTTAAAATTTAATATATTTTACGCAGTAATGTTCAGCTAAGTTCGTAATGATATCATTTCTCGCCTACTTACAGAGTTATAAATGGCTCATTTGTCAAATGCTGAGGTTATATCAAACACTAAGTGGGTCCTAAAAATACTCAACTGCTAAAATATTGACTTCAATTTGTAGCAGTTTGTAGTTGTCACAAATAAAAAGTGTCAATATTTAATTTACTTTTTTAAATAAGTAATTTTGGTAAGCCTTATTTTATATATTAATTAAAATTTATATATAAAGCGGTTTGGAGGTGTATAGATGTCCTTTCGAGAAATGGCAGCAAATTTTTATGCTTTAAATAAACACAACCAAAAAAATCAAGCTTAGCTAGCCAAAAGTACCAGCATGGAGTTGAGTAGCCATTTTGAAGTATAAATAAACACGATTTTTATTGTAAATTATTTTCTTGTTACATCTTTAAAATGAGGGATTGCATTTAAAACTGCTTTAGTACAAAACCGAAATCACTATTTTATTTCTAGATTTCTTTCTACGCGCAAGCTAAAAAATTTTTATTAAATAATATAAGATGATTTTTGGAAACAATCGCTTTAAAATTAACAAAGATAAATTACGAATACCTCAAGGGTATGGGGGTTAAATAAAGATTGAGAATTGTTTCGTGTAGCTTACTAATTCAACTGTAAAATTGACAGAATTTCTTAATTTAATTTTGTTCTGTATTGACACATTGACTGACCTATTCATGATATTAGTGTCCAATTTTTACTTTTTATTAAAAATTATTACATTTAAATCTCAAATATCGTAGATTGTTTACTGATTCTTCAATTTACAAAGGAACCAATCCTGATTTTGTCAAAATATTTTAGCTTTAGTTTGATTAAAATTTGTAGGTTTTAACAAAATGGCCGAAGTTCAACAATTTGTTCATAAATTATGAGATTCGTGTTTATTTTTCTACAAGAATAGGCCGATGATGTTTTATGAAACAAAGTCAACTGGAACGATAATTATTTGTAACCTCTTGTGTGTAGAATTAAATTAAACTAATTATTTTCATACTTTACAGTATATGTACTACCTTAAAAAATCCTTCACTTCTTCATTTTCAATGCTAGCCTGCAAGCCTTTCATTTTCATTTACTTTTCAGTGATCCCTATGAAACAAAGAAAATGTTTTAAAATAGTACACATCGCTAATACGAAAGATAGCTAGCTACTAAAAATAGTAACGCTAACTTTTTTGTATTTAATCATTTTATGATGAGGACTGTTGAAATACACTGTTATGTTGAAATTTCAAACTAAACATTTCGTTTAAGATGCGTTGACGGGAGTTATGCCTATCCACTATTAGTGTGTATGCAATAATGATCATTCGATTGCATAATCCGTTTAGCATGGTCAATTTGAATGTCGATAAGGGATAAATGGATTAGTAATAGCATAACTTCCAAGTGAACATGCATGAAATTTCTTCAAAGTACAACCATGGTTCATTAGAAATTGAAAATTATGGCATATCACCAATGTTGATTTAAACAATCCTCACAGCAGGTCAAAATATCTTATAAAACACATATTTAAATAGTCATGGTGAAAGAAACAAAACGATAATCGCAGGATTGGCTGAAAAAACTTATGTCTCACAATATAATTTTTTCTTATATGTGAAGAAGTGGCAAGATTAATTGCATTGTTCAGTTTAGGGAGTCCAAACTACAGGGTTGGGCACTCGAAGTGTTACCAATTTTTAACCTTTTGCGCAGCTGTCACAATGGCAGCAGATTTTTATAAACTTGCTATCTGATAGTTCTGAGTATCTTTTACAAGCCTGCAAAAGGATTTTTCCAAAAGTGAACGCAAAAAAACTTATAAGCGATGGAATTCAAACGTAATAGTGTGATTGCTTTATATTTAGTTGGAAAATCACTAGCAGCGATTGTTCGTGATCTCAAACACCTCGAAGTGAATAAAATGTTTGTTTATCGCACCATAACTCGTTATAATGATACTGGTAGCATCGCAAAACGCCATGGAGGTGTTCATCAAAAAACTGCAACGTCATCTGAGATGGTTCGAAAAGTGAAGAAGCGACTTGAGCGAAATCCACGACGAAGTGCCAATCAAATGGCTAAAGAACTGAAAATATCCAATCGCAGCATCCGACGC